>JAQYXR010000936.1:0-48994 GCA_030545055.2 Neoaliturus tenellus
AGAATATTACGAAAATGAACACCGCTACAACTTTCAAGGCCTCACCTACCCAGTTACATTGAAAGACATAGACAAATTTGAAAAGAAAAATCCTGGCGTTTCAGTGAATGTTTTTGGTCTGGATGATTCAAACAACGTTTATCCTTTGCGGGTAGTAAAGGTTGAGCAAAGAAACCACACGGACTTGCTATTGATAACTAAGGGTGAAATTTCCCATTATGTATGGATAAAGGACTTTGAAGCCTTAGTTGTAAAACAATTGACCAAAAGAGTAAATAGGATTACAGTTTGCAAGAGATGTTTCTGCTTTTCTTGGAAAGATTCAAGACGTGGAGGATCGGACTGGTTGTTGGAACATAAAAGACTTTGCAACGAGAACTATGAAGTGAAGATTAGTCTGCCACCACCATCTCGAGCGTGTATCCAATTTAACAAAACAGTTCACCAATATCGGATTCCAGTAGTCATCTACGCAGATTTTGAATCTACGTTAGTACCACAGGAGCTGCCGGACGGTGAAGTGACTAGAAGAACAAAATATCAGTTGCATCAACCCAACAGTTTTTGTCTAATAGTGAAATCAACCTTGTCTGAAAACCAATTGCAAAACTATGGTTTAACATCCACTCCAATACTCTACCGTGGTGAAGAAGCCGCTAAGTATTTCGTAGACCAGTTGTATGACATTGCTGAAAAGGTACAACGCTTGTATGGTAATGTCGTACCTATGGAACCTTTGAATGAGAATCAACAAGAAGAATACAATATGGCATCAAGATGTTATCTATGCGAGAAGAGCTTCAGTGAAGAAATCCAAAAGTAAGAGATCACGATCACCTGACAGGTTTATACAGAGGAGCTGCTTGTAATTCATGCAATATAAATTACAAACTGCCCCACTTTATCCCTGTCGTGTTACACAATCTTAGCGGCTACGACTCCACTTCATTATTCCAGAGTTAGGAAGAGATGATGGTAAAATTGATGTTCTTGCTACAACATTGAAAAGTACATCAGTTTCTCAAAAACCGTAGGTAAAATTAAACTTCGCTTTGTAGACTCTTATAGATTTATGGCATCTAGTTTGAGCAGATTGTCTGAGAATCTACGAAGAGAAGACCTAAAAGAAACCAGCAAGATTGTACCTGAAGATAAATTGGACTTAGTATTACGTAAAGGAGTGTTCCCCTACGACTACATAACATCTACAGAAAAATTTGAAGAAACCAGTCTACCACCGATCGAAGCCTTCAACAGCAAATTAAACGAAAGTGAAATCTCCGTTGAAGACTACAATCATGCTTGTAATGTTTGGAACCAACTAAACATTCAAACCTTAGGGGAATATTCTGACTTTTATATAAAATTGGACGTAACTCTGCTGTGCGATGTGATGGAAGAATTCCGAAACACCTGCTTCTCCGCCTATGGACTGGACCCTCTACACTCGTACACATCTCCAGGATTAGCATGGCAAGCTATGCTAAAGTCAACCAACTGTCGACTGGAACTTCTAACGGATATTGATATGGTGCTCATGATGGAATCTGGTGTACGGGGCGGTTTGACACAAGCTGTAACACGTCATGTCAAAGCCAACAACAAGTACATCCCCGGCTTCGACGAGCAACAACCATCGGTCTACCTTGGCTACTTTGACGCAAACAACCTTTATGGTTGGGCAATGTCAAATCCGCTTCCCTACGCTGACTTCAAATGGATCGACCCGGCCACCATTGGAGACATCTCACAGATTCCGAAAAATGGTCCAAAAGGCTATATTCTGGACTGTGATTTTGAATATCCGGAGCACCTTCATGACCATCACTACGACTTGCCTCTGCTAGCCAAGACTGAAGTTTCACCGACAGGAAGATGGCCAAAATTGATGATGACCTTGGAGAATAAGGATCGCTATGTGGCTCACTACTGGTAGTTCAACAGGCTCTTGAATTGGGTCTACGTATAGTGAGAATTCATAGAGCAATTGAATTCACCCAGTCTTGTTGGTTGAAACCATATATTGATTCCAACACTGCAAGAAGAGCTGCAGCGACAACAGCATTTGAAAAGGACTTCTATAAATTAATGAACAATGCCATCTTTGGAAGACCTTGGAGAACAAAAGAAAACACAAAAATGTAAAATTAGTGAGTGATCCTAGGAAATTGGAAAAATTAGTGCAAAAACCAAATTTCGGAACATCGATGATTATAAACGAAAATCTAGTCGCTGTCAGTATGAAGAAAACAACAATAGTCCATGGACCGTCCGTTATACATAGGTATGTCGATTTTGGACATAAGTAAAACCCTGATGTATGATTTCCATTATAACAAAATGGTTAAACACTACGGAAGGGAAAACATTGGAGTCGCATACATGGATACGGACGCGTTTATCTACTGGATAAAGACTTTGGACATGTATGAAGACCTAAGGACTTTTCCATACAAAGAAGATTTCGACTTTTCTGACTATCCGAAGAACCATCCAAATTTTAATGAAAAAAATAAAAAAGTAATTGGAAAATTCAAAGATGAAGCAAATGGAATGCCTTTAGAAGAAATAGTGGCGCTGATGGCAAAATTGTATTCATTTAAGATGTACCACGAGAACAACACACCGACAGTGAAAAAAGCAAAAGGAGTGAAGACATCTTATTTGAAAAAACACGTAACATTTGACCACTACAAGACTTGTTTGTTTGAAGATACTACGATATCAGCAACATTCAACAATATCCGGAGCTTCAAGCATCAAGTCTACAGTGTCACCGAAATTAAAAAAGCACTGTCAGCTCGGGATGATAAAAGACATATTTTGCCCGACAAAATCCACACTCTTCCATTCGGCCATTACTCCCTAAACCCTATCAACTAGTAACCTATTCTTCGTCCTTCTACAACTTCGACCTTATTCCTTTCTCCTTCCGTAAAAAAATGGGGAACACGGCAAGTCCAACGCCGTGTTCCCCATTTTTTTACACAAGTTTGGATGACCTTGACCCATATAAATGATGTGAATATTTAAGACAACGTTCATTGTGATTATACATGTGATACAACAAACATTGAAACCTGCAATATGAAGGACTTGAAGCAACAAATTGTCAACGAACTTCATAAACCTGCAAGAAGAAAGTTTCCACGAAGAAATACGGTGATAAAAGGAATTAATGATTTATATCAAGCAGATTTAATCGAAATGATTCCTTATAGCAAACAAAATAAAGGATATAAATACATATTGACTGTTATTAACTGTTTTTCAAAATGGCAGATGCTTTACCAATAAAAGATAAAAGTGGCAAAAGTGTTACAAAAGCAATGGAAACAGCTATACAAAGAGACAAACATACTATTAAACATTTACAAACAGATGATGGAAAAGAATATTTTAATAAGGAATTTGCAAATTTAATGAAAAAACACAATATAAACCATTACTCAACCAATTCAGAGGTAAAAGCTTCAATAATCGAAAGATTCAACAGAACTTTAAAAAGTGCAATGTATAAAATGTTTTCCAACAGAGGATCGCACATATGGATTGATATGTTACCAAAACTTATAAACAATTACAATAACAAATTTCATAGGACTATCGGGATGAAACCAAACCAAGTAACTAGTAAAAATGAAAACCTTGTATTAAACGTATAAAAACGAATACTAAACCAAAAGTTGAAAAACTAAAGCCTAAAAAATTTAATGTGGGTGATAAAGTGCGAATAAGTAAATATAAAGGTGTATTCAGTAAAAGATACCTGCCAAATTGGACCAATGAGGTTTTTACTGTATTCAAAGTACAACCTACAGTACCTGAGACATATATTTTAAAAGATAATAAAGGACAATTGCTTGAAGGAGGGTTTTATAGACATGAAATGTTAAAATCAACAGTAGGCGATGTATATTTAGTTGAAAAGGTGTTGCAACGGAAAAAGATAAGGTCAAAGTACGATGGTTAGGATTTAATAAGACGGAAGATTCTTGGATACCTAAAAAGGATTTGATATAACGATAGAGAATCATTTTAGGTTGAACCATTACAAAGGATGGAGATAGTACCACAAAAAGAGAGTTTTACTATTAATAATATAGATGAACTCACAGTGGATAATTCAGAATTCAATAGTGGGAAAACATGGCAATTTGTTACCAAACACCGTTCGTTGTCTGGTTACCGGACCTTCCAACTGTGGAAAAACTAATGTAGTATTCAATTTGATTACAAACCCTAAAGGATTACGATTTAACAATCTATATGTATTTTCAAAATCACTACAACAACCAAAGTATCAATTATTGGAAAAGATACTGACTAATGTGCCTGAAGTTAAATATTTAAAGTTTAATGCAAGCGAGAGTGTCATGCAGCCACAAGAAGCTAAACCATTCTCCGTGTTTATATTCGACGATGTATCTTGTGAAAACCAAAACACAATAAGGAATTACTTCGCTATGGGTCGACATAACAACATAGATAGCATTTATATTGGCCAAACTTACAGCAAAATACCTAAACAACTCATTAGAGACAATGCAAACATGTTAATTGTATTTAAACAGGACGAAACCAACCTAAAACATATATATTTTGATCATGTAAATGCGGATATGACATTTGAACGATTTAAAGAGTTGTGCGGAAAGGCTTGGGCTGAAAAGTATGGGTTCCTAACAATTATGAAGGAACAACCGCTAAACAATGGTCGATACAGGATAGGATTTGATAAATTTATATTAATACATTAAACGCGGTATAACACATTCATTGTTGTACAACACGTCTTGCTACAAACATGGTTAACCAAGAAAAATTAGTAAAAGAAATAAAATCACTTAGTGATTCTATTCGGGCTAAAAACAGAGCATTGAAACTAGGTATTAGCGAGAGGGAGAAATTCCTTGAATCTACTTTTAAACCTATTACTGAACCCTTGAAACAATTAAACAAAAAATTTGCTAAACCTGTATTGGAAGGAGATGCGATTGCACCTATTACGAAGTTTGAAAGAGAAAATGTAAAATCAGAAGAGTTTAGTGATGAAGACCTGGAATCCTCTACGTATAGTGGTTTTACCGGTGGAGAACCCGAAAGAGAGCTAGAATCACCGGACTATAGTGGAATAAAAGAATTATATGAAGTAAAAGCCAAAAGAGGACATGAAGTTGTATCAACTGCTAGTGAAGAGGAAAAAGAAGAAGAGACAAGGGAAGGTCCGTCAAACATAAGCTTGTTGGGTGAAAACATTCATAACAAAGGACCTTTAGGAAGGAAATACATGGTAAAAATGTTACTTGGAACAATTCCTAATAAGAATTACCATAGTTATGGAGCGAGATTAACAGAAGACGGTTTAATGATAGGTAATAGCCCGTTAAACGTTGACGAACATGATAATATTGTCATTGGTGATCAAAGATATAAGGCACAAAAGGATTATTTGAATTATTATTTGAAAATAAGCCTTCAGTATCATTAGTGAAAGAAAAAGACATGGAAGCATATAAAAATATTTTGGAACAGACAAATGCATATAGGAGAAAGTATTTACCTGACCAACCTCCTTTTGATCTAAGTCTTTAAAATATAAAGAATTTGTATCCAAGTTAATACCAACTAGAAGACAAACAATGCCGTTAACACAAAGAAAACCTGTAAAACGAAGATTTATGGCATCCACTTTGGATGTAAGTGCTCAGGAACGAAGAAAAAGAAGTAAGTCCGTTACAGGTACAGGTTTAATGAAGAAATTATATAACACAAATGTGATTTATTATAATAACATCAATAAATTGGTGGATAGAATGAAACTAATACATGAAGCTAAAGAAGCGGGTCATACTGGATTGGAAAACGAATGGGTGGCTTTAGTGGATGAACTCCGAAACCGTGGGGTAATCTCATAAAAATGCGTTACTCCTTAGAGTACTATTCAGTTGCACCATGAGTGTTGACAAGTTCGGACGTTACTCCTCGGATGGGTTATATTATGCGAATAATTTAAAAAGAAGTGCTGGTTTACCACAAACACCTGATGGAGATTATGATATGAGTAATAAAAGGTTAAAAAACATAGAAGATCCTTCGGATGAAAACGATGCAATAAACTTAAAAATATTAAAGGAAAAGATATCGCCAACATTAAAACTACAAAATAACACATATGACGCGGAAAATCATAGAATTATCAACGTTGGTAAACCAAATGAAAATGGTGATGCGATAAACAAAGGTTATTTGTCATCTGAATTAAAAAATACGTTAAAATTCAATGGGAAAACGTATAGTGCCAACAATAAACGTATATCCAACGTAGATGACCCTAAAGATGCAAAAGACAGCGTAAATAGACGCTATTTACATTCTTTGATACCTGAAAAGACAAAAGATGGATTTTCTTTTTATAAATTTGTTATAAATGATATAGGCTATCCAAAAACTGAAAACGATGCTGTAAATCTAAAATATATTAAAGATCATTGCATCATACGTGATGTAGGGGTTATAGATTGTTTTAATAATTGTTTAGCAAATGTTAAAGATGGTTCGGCGCCATCAGATGGTGCAACAGTGGGTCAAATGATGGAAACCTTAAAACAAGAAACAACCTCTTTTGTAAAACAAGATCAAGTAGTATCGAAGCAAGGGGATGAATTTGTTCAAGGTAATGAAAAATTTAATTTATTAACATACAAAAATGATGCTTGGGATTGCATGGATAAAAAGTTATCAAATATGGGATGGGGTTATGAAAAACAAGATGCAGCTGCTTTATCACAAACCGTACATCTAGATCCAGATCGATATTTTAGATGGTTTACATGTAATAATAGAGTGATAAGAGACTTGGCACAAGGAAGAGAAGCAAATGATGCTGCAACTGTAGGACAGACCATTACAACATCATTAAAGGATAGTAAAGTGTATAATTGTAATAATAAACGTATAACAAACCTTAAAGACCCTGAACATGTAGATAATGCTGTCACTGTTAATTTTCTTGTAAAAGTTTTAGGTAATGCGATATTTGATTTACACAATCATTTTACACCAGATATTCTTCAAGGAAAATCAGGTCATAATACTTATGCTGAATCCATGAGAGGTGAGTATATTAAACGAGAAATTTATAATAAATACTTTATTAACCCTAAAACGAAACAGTTTAGATCATCAGATTGGGGTGATATTGATATTTAAGTAAATAACTCAAGAAATGACTTCATTTATGTGCAACCTGTCATAGAGTTAACACATGAGTTGCACATTGCCATTATAAAAGGACAATAATGACGTTCAAGTACATCAGTCCATATCGAGACACTGCAAGAAAAGGAGGTGGGATCACGTCCACAGCGGTTTCTCTGTTAAGTAAAGCTTTAAAACAAATTCCAGTAGGATCCATAGTAAATAGAGCAATAGACGCATTACCATACGAATTTCATATACCAGGAGGTTATCAGTATTGCGGACCAGGAACTAAATTGAAAAAACGACTGGAAAGAGGCGATCCTGGCATAAACAAGTTAGATCAGGCTTGTAAAGAACACGATATCGCATATTCCACGTTTGCCGATTCAAAAAATAGATCAATAGCTGACAAAAAGCTTGCGGACATAGCTTGGCAACGAGTAAAATCAAGTGACGCTAGCATAGCAGAAAAAGCAGCAGCTTTAGCAGTAACAGCAGGTATGAAGGCTAAAACAGCAGTAGGAGGTGGAAGAAGGAGGAGAAGGAGAGTAAAAAGGAGGTCAACCACAAGAAAACATGGAGGAAATATAAAAAGAAGACGACGATCTACAAGAAAAGGCAGGAAGAAGCCCACCGTGTGGTCAATGGTAAAAAACGGGGCAGGTCTATACCTAAGACCTTATCGTGCATATTAAATGAAAGAAATCAATTGGTCATACCACATAAAGCATTAACCAATATTGAATTATTTAAATATATTTCCTGTTTAAAAATACCATTTTTCCGCGGTGTGTTTATGAAAGACAGTTTACCAAAGAAAATGTGGCAAAATGAGACTGGAATTGTAAATTTGGATAATACTGAAGGGCCTGGCACCCATTGGGTTTGTTATAAGAAACTAAATAACGATGTATATTATTTTGATAGTTTCGGTAATTTGCCACCACCAAAAGAACTTCAAAATTACTTTAAATCTGCTAAAAACATATATTATAACTATAAAAGAGAACAACCTGATAATACTTCAATATGCGGCCATTTATGTTTGGAATTTCTAGCTAAAAGTATCAGTCACTATTGAGATGTCTTCCTATACGGTATCATTAACAGGAAAATCGTCCACTTTACGAAGTATCCTTTTTCCAGCGTTACGCTTGCAAAAAGGAAGGTTTTGGGAGGCGGCACTATTGGATTTTACAACGTACAACTCTATTCCCAATGTTACGGAAGGTAAAAATAACATATTGCATTATTATAAGGGAAAGGATGCCAGTGGAAAATTTACAGACTTACAAGAGTGCAGGTTACCCACAGGTTCTTATGAAATTGATCATATAAATGATTTTTTGCAAACTAAAATGGGAAAAGACAATATAACATTAAAAGGTAATAATAATACGATGAAAGCTGAAATTACTTCCAAATATTATATAGATTTCACTCAACCAAACTCAATTGGTGATTTATTAGGATTTTCCAACGATGGGCCTGTATTAGAACCAGATGTAACACATTCCGGTAAGAAAACAGTAACAATATTAAAAGTCAATAGTATAGACATAACTTGTAACATTATACAAGGTGCTTACAGGGATGGGGCTAACACCCACATCATACATACTTTTTACCCAAGTGTACCACCTGGATTTAAAATTGTTGAAAAGCCACAAAACCTGGTATATTTACCGTTGAACACCACTTTCATTTCAGACATCGTGTTGAGCGTATTGGATCAAGACGGTAACTTGGTAGACTTCAGAGAAGAGCCTATTACGATTAGATTACATTTAAAATCAACACTTTAATACAAAACCATGGGTTTAACATTTAAAAGCGAACAACCTACGGGAAACCGCATTAGTAGCTCTTCAGCTGTGGAGGAGTTAACACGCGAGAACATCCGTTTCTTAGAGAGAATTGGATTAAAATTAACCGATTATGGATATACTGGATATAGCGCAGGGTCCAACATTCGACGAAACCCTATGGGAAAAAGAATATCACACCCACAACCCTTACACTTCATCGAAATTAAACAATAACGATGAAATTCGTATTCCCATACAAAATCAAGACATTTACACATTACCATGTGAAAGTTACTTGTACATTGAAGGACAAGTTACTAAAAAGGACGGTACTACTGTTGGTACAACAGTTCCATTTATAAATAATCCTATGGCTTTCTTATTTGATGAAATTAGATATGAAATATCAGGTGTAACAGTTGATTCCACTAAAAAAGTAGGTATTACGACAACTTTAAAAGGATTAACATCTATAACACCCAATGAAACCAATTTACTTAAACCTGCCGGATGGGTATTACCTACGATTGACACGATCACTCCAAATCCAAATGGATATTTTGATTTTCATATTCCATTACGTTTGTTGCTTGGTTTTGCTGAAGATTATAGGAAAATAATATTAAACGTTAAACAAGAATTAGTTTTGTTGAGATCTTCTAACGATAAAGACATTATTAAAGCTGCAGATGCTACTACAGATGCGACTTTAGAATGGAAATTAAAATTAGACAAAATTGTATGGAGAGTTCCACATGTAAAATTGGCTGACGAGCATAGAATGCTACTTTTAAGAAAATTAAAAGCCGATCGTGATATTGTTATTCCATTTAGAAGTTGGGAATTTCATGAGCATCCCAGTTTACCTACTACGGATCGACACACTTGGACTGTTAAAACATCGAATTATGTAGAACGAGCCAGGTATATTATATTTGGTTTACAAACAGGTAGAAGAGACGCCATTACTAAACATGCAGGACAATTTGATCATTGTGACTTGAAAAATATTAAAGTTTATTTAAATTCACAATTCTTTCCATACGACAATTTAAATGTGTCATTCACTAAGAAGAAATACAGTATATTGTACGATATGTACGCGAGATTCCAAAGTTCATATTACGGTAAAACAAATACACCTTTATTATCACCTGACAAATATTTCGATGCCTACCCAATAGTTGTAATCGATTGTTCTAAACAAAATGAATCAGTAAAGTCATCAAGTGTGGATATAAAAATAGAAATGGAATTCAACGATGCTATACCGGCTAATACAACTGCATACTGTTTAATTCTACATGATAAAATCGTAACATACACACCTTTAACTGGAATTGTTAAAAATGTATTGTAAGAACCGGTTTTGTTTCATTCCGCGAGTATAAAAGCAGAGCGTACAGACCGCTCCTCATCAGTTTGTTGCCTACTGTTGTATGGGTAGCATCGTATTCAATATGGCTTCTCCTAGTGGTACACCTGAAAATATGGTAGATATTGAGAAGGAGATATCTGAGTTTTTAGATCCTCAAGGTCACCAGGAAGGAGGTGAACAAAACGTTTGCGGACAACTTCACGCCAGTAATAATGTTGAAGAAAAAGGTAAAAGAAGAAAGACTATACAAAAGAGAAAAAGGGATATTGAAGATAATATTTCTCCAAACATATTGAGTGAGGTATTTTTGCGAATATTTTACCCAATCTCTTCCAGTTTGGATAAAAGTGTTTTAATCGGTGTTATGAAATCTACAGATTATTCCCCTACTGTAATTTTAACTCATGGACCCAAAATGATTTTGTTTACGGACAGTGCTTGGGAATCGTTTATGAAACATTTGCATCTGCTAGAATGCTATTTAAGTAGTAACATGTTTGGAAGAAAGACAAGGGTAGGACTTTTGGATTCAAATGTGGAAATTGATATTATTAAACAACGTGGTGATCATCAGCTACGGTTTAGAGACACAACAAGACATGATAACAAAAT
Organism: Neoaliturus tenellus; assembly: GCA_030545055.2. Classification (NCBI taxonomy): domain Eukaryota; kingdom Metazoa; phylum Arthropoda; class Insecta; order Hemiptera; family Cicadellidae; genus Neoaliturus; species Neoaliturus tenellus. The sequence goes on from JAQYXR010000936.1 coordinate 11,002, forward strand.
TCAACTTAATCGAGAGGAGTTTTTCATTTTAACTTGTGCTACTGAACCTATAACAAGATACTTGAGACAACTGGTGTTTTCAAGTTCGATTATTAAAGATTATCTGGAAGACACTTTGGACAAACAACCGGACGCACCTATATTATACGGACCTGTAGATACTTCTATATTTAATAGAGTTCCTCATGAAGTACAGATGTGGAGACAATTGGAAAAGTACGCTCAACTACATAAGAAATCAGTAAAACAGGAAGAAGAGGAAGATGGAGGAGAAGAATCAAGTGTTAGTGATGAAAATGAAAACAAGGAAAATATAAAGATGGAAACTTAAATAACAATGGTTAGTTTTTAAAACAATAACCAAAATTTTGTGGGGTTAGGCCTATTGGGGACGGTGCCCACGTTAAATATACACCAACGCGCCAACAACTGTACGGCCGGGTATAAAAGTAGTACCTACCGTGGTGTGGAAATCAGTTGACCTCCTGACTTCGTAATGAGCAGACGTGTGACCTTCAAAATGGACAAGGGAGAAGAACAACAAGTAAAGTCCAAGCCTGGTATTATTGAGTTTCAAGCGTTTCGTGGTAATGATGATAGATTCATTATAAAAGAACTTGTGTTTTTGGACATGAATACAAGTGTTCCTTATTCGTTTTTATTTAAACCACCATGTTCTTATTCGTCTTTAACTAGTAAAGCCGCTACTACCAACAGATGGATTTCAAAACACTTCCATCATATCGATTGGTATGATGGTTTTACAAGTTACACGGACTTGTATCACATTATGCATCACTTTTCAGACAAGTTTACCAATATTTACACAAAGGGGCTGGAAAAGAAAAGATGGATCGAAGGATTTACTCATGTTCCGGTTAATGATGTGGAATTGGATAAGAATTATCAATACATGCTGGAAACCATATGTATTTGTACAAAAAGCCCAGAACATGATAAAGATAGACATTGCGCTTTGAAAAATGCCTATAAACTCGCCTCTTACCTTCAAAATGGGGAAGTGGGGAGTGGTGGGGGTAACGGAGAGTATATAAGTGGGGAGCAGACAGGGACCTGGCATGAGTATTACTCGAGATTCCGAGACGACAACATCTCCGAGCAAGAAGACGATCTGTAACCTGACCATGGCATCTCACCAGTTCCTTCAGACTTTGGTCGAGCAGTTCAATGCTCACTCCAAGTCAACAATATTACCTGTAAAGAAGTGCTCGGAATTAAAAGACGAGAAGCACTACATAATCCATGCTATGAAGAAGATGGAGACTACAGTTGGGGAGGCCATCTGCTGCAGTCTCAGCGAGGCGCCGTTTACTCCGGGGGATGAACCAAAGTTCCAGGTGTACCTGCCCAAGAGATTCGTCCATCTTCTACAAAACGAGGATCTTCGCTCTATTCAACCCGGGTGTCTATACCTGGTGTCGCACGGCTGCACGGGTAGCAATTCTACAGAGTTGACCATCCACATCGCTGACAAGCAGCAGTGTTAGATTTAAGTTTTAATGTTGTAAATATGTTGTTGTTGTAATGTTTTATAAATAAACGAATCATAAAAGACAAAAAAAAAAATTAAAAAAACAAAAAATGCAACATATCAATATGTGACAAACTTCACGTATTGATATGTTGCATTTTTTTTAAACTTCGCGGGTGACCTTGACCTTTGACCTTTGCATTTCACAACTACCCCCACTACCGTAATTACCCCCACTACCGCACTAGGATTCAAACCTGCTTGGATGCGAAAAACGGTCATTCTGTTGCCAACTAGCAAACGATGAGCACCTTGTACGAGCTTTGCTTACAACGAGTTATAACTGACGCATCTTTATTCCAGACGGCTTTACGAGATAATATCCCTATAACAGTAAAGCAGGATATCGAGGAGTACAAGAAAGATAATAGAGGGTATTCGGGATACTCCTGGTATAGGTTCCAAGACGGGGAAAAGTTTTGTAGGCCTTGTGGCAATGCTGAAGTCAGAGACCTTCGACGGTTCGTACAGGAAGGTGGTAGAAAACAGTTTGGATTTCTAGCACCAATGTTTAGATTTGAAAACTACAAGGACACCTGTGCTATTTGTTCCATCCCTTTGTATCAATGGAAAAAGTTTAGAAGTGTTTAATTGCATCTTCCATACCCCCACCACCATCACCCCCACCACTTTTCCATGTACCTCCAAACGCTGTGCCTCGGCTTCATTTCTACTCCAGCAGCCAACCTAGCAACATCAGGATGTCTCTCAACGTCAGTTGCGCAAGTTACGAGGAGGTGAGCATCAAGACTCAGCAGGAGCTAAACGACTTATACAAGGAGTTGCAGCTGATGGTGGCACGAGGCTACCGTATAAATGTGCAAGTTTACGCTTGCAATATACGGAACACCCTTCAGTCAAAGGAAGAGCCTGGACACTCCTCGACGGCTTCCTCACCAGCGTCCATGAAGACCGAGCCAGACAACTTGGACTACTTCAGCTGACTAGCAGTTGTATTTCTTGTCCTAACCATTGTAGAATATGTATATTTTTTCATTATATTAAAGAAGTAAAAGAGCAAAAACACCTATCTTGTTACTGACATATAAGCTCAGTAACAAGATAGGTTTTTTTAAAACACAATTTGGATGACCTTGAAACTTCCCCCTCCACTGCTTTGTTACCCCCACCACTTGACTATTGGTGTACATGGCACATCGCAATTGGAAACCTCATTCCATCTTCAACAGCCACACCGACAACATCAACAATGGCAAACCTACCAACAGATGAAAGATGTCCTCACGCATGTTGTGACTTCGTCCACGAGTTGGAGAAGAGGATGCAGGAGAGGGCGATAAGAAGAAAACAGATCCATTCAGAAAATATCATGATAGTTAACGGCTATCTTTTATTGTTCGGCCTTATTATGGTTGTACTTTTCATACTGTATGGCATAGTCACATGTGTCGGCAAGGTTGCAGAAGAAAACGCTCGCCAGCATCAATTGGAAAGTTTCAATGTTACTTTGTAAGTTTTCCTTTTTTTTAAAACTCCGTTTGGATGACCTTGAAAATTCCCCCACTACTCCACCACACCCCCCACCACTTCACCATGTTCCTGCATGAGCATCACATCAACCGTCATTCCTTGTCCGACAAGCAACCATGGCAGACAACAACACCATCAGCCAAGCTGACTCCACTACTGATGTCGGTACAAGTACGGGTTGGACACTGTCGATCGATAGTGTACACTATTTGGAGTCAATTTGCGAACGTATGAAGGAAATACTGCGGGACAACCCTGGGATCATAATACAAATGAATTTAAATTATGATTGGTCCCAAGTTAGAATGCAAGGGGACGACAACAACGGTCAACAATCTCCACAATATTCACCCATGTCCCCGATCTATCCTTACGGCGAGTCTGACGTCGATGAAGATGAGGCTGATGAAGATGCAGGGGACAACGAGGCTGAAGAGGAGTAAGCTTCATTCCTTTTTTTTAAAACCTAAATTGGATGACCTTGAGAATTCCCCCTCCACTATTTCCTTTTTTTAAAACCCAAATTAAATGACCTTGAAAATACCCCCTCCACGTACTTTTGGTTTACCCCCTCTACTTTTCAATACTGTTACCACAGTCTGTAGCTCACATCATTCCTTGCTTAGGTATCATGGCGGACAGCACTCTTTCTCGAGTTGACTCCACTACGGATGAAGAATGGCCATTTTCCTGGAATGTTCATCTGCAAGACTCGGCAGAAGTGGATATGTTGCATGAGAAATTGGTGTATGTATTAAACGAAAACCCCAACATTGAATGTAGAATGACTATGGATTTCGATGCGACAGGGGTCCACACTCAACCTTCCACTTCAAGCCAGCCTGAGCCTCAGCTTCAGCAAAAGAACTTTACACATCTTTACACTCCAATACGGCCGGAGGATGTGGTTATCAGCGAGGCGGACTCTACTACAAGTTATATTGAGCCAACGAATTGGAAGCTTGTTGTTGACACCTTACACAAGGTCGACTTAGTATGTGACAAATTAAAGGAATTGATGATGCAAGATCCTGGTCTTCGTTTTAAAATTGATTTGTTTTTCATCTGGGGAGCACCTGCACGGGGCTCTTCGTCTGACAGCTCTCCAAGTACAACGGACGAGGAGGAGGAGGACGACTAGTTATCTTTTTTAAAACTCCGTTTGGATGGCCTTGACCTTTCCCCCCTCCACTGAGTTTATTTAAGGTGAACTCTCAATGACTGCGGCATCATTTCATCGCGCACCTTCACCACAGCAGCATGGAGAGTCGACTCAACTACTGTTGCGAACAGAAATGTTTTTCATGGCCAAATGACATTGATGTTGCGGATGGCCTGGCGTGTAGAAAATGTGAAGCTTTTGGTCAATGCATGTGTAAGTGCAAGTCTTGGAAGAAGCCGAAACCAGAGTTGAAGACATTCCATGTGTACCAGATGAGAGGGCATAAGTACACTTGTTGCCCTGAACGTTGCATTGAATTCACACTAAAGCAGCTAACTGGCTGCAAATTGTGCAACAATCATTTTGCAGGTTTTTGCAAACATTATTTAGGAGCCTGTCAGTACAGATCAACTTGGCATACAGAAGCACTCACTATCAATGAAATCACTATAGATACACAAGAGTAGTCTTTCTACTCTTTTCTTTTTTAAAACTCCATTTGGATGACCTTGACCTTTCCCCCTCCACTCACCTTAGTTTATATAAACCCCATTCCCACTGACCACAGCATCACTTCATCGTGCACCCTCGTCAGAGCAACATCGACTATGGAAAGTAAGCGCATCTCATGTTGCGAGCATAGGTGTTTGGAGATACAAGGCGTCACATATTGTGCAAAGAAGCGTTGGGAGGAAGAGACGGGGACAACCTATTGCTGTGAGGATAAGTGTTTCCTCTTGCCAAAGTGGCAAGTGGATGGGCTGGCCTGCCGGCAATGTGAATGCTTCGGATGTTGCAGGTGTAGATGTAAGAACCAACAGCTGCCACCACCAGTACTACAAACTTTCAAAATCTACAAATCCAAATACTTTTATACTTGTTGTCCGCAGCGGTGTATTAAATTTCACTTCTCCAATCTTACCAATTGTCGGAAGTGCTACGGACAACCTGATGGGTGGTGCACCTGTTTTCTGGACTCCTGCCGCTACAGATCGGGTTGGCTTACAGATCCGTTGGAAATTGATGAAGTCGCCCAGGAAGCACAAGAGTAGTCTTTCTACTCTTCAACTTTTTTAAAACTCCATTTGGATGACCTTGAGATTTCCCCCTCCACTTCCCCATATACCTAGAGTACACGGAGCCTGACAGTCAGTCACTCGGTGGCTGTCGTGGGGTGTGCATCGGTGTCGGCACTCCGTTGTTAGGTTTTCAAGGTCACAGTAATATGAAATTGTTGGTGTTGTGCTGGTTCAAGGTCACCTGAGGGATAACCAATTGCCCATTTAGGCTGAGTCATGTCAGAAACTCGAGTTTAACTTGGCACTTTTGCCGTTTCTCGTCGAAAATTCGCTCCAAGTGGTCAAGGTCACGGGGACTCTGACTGAAACTCGGAGCGTAGTGCGAGAAACGGCAAAAGTGCCAAAAAATTTTAAGTTTCGGCATGACCTTGACCTCAGTGGCGTCGGTGACGTCATTTTGATGACGTAAGGGGTGATGACGTCATCAGCACGTCATTTCTGTGACGTCATGGGTATGACGTCATCGAAATGACGTCATAGGTGATGACGTCATCGATGACGCAATCGATGACGTCATCGATGACGTCATCGGTGAGGTCATTGACCTCGATGACGTCATCCCTCAGGTGACCTTGAACTGGGCCAGCACCAACAATTTCACACTACTTATGATGACTGATTTGACAATCCCAATCCCTCCCCGTATGGGATGTACCTTGTTCAAAGTAAAATAAAAACCGTTTTCAGGTCAAAACTTACAGTTTTTAATAAGTTTCTATTTCTAATTGTTTGGGGAGAACCTCTTGCTTCCCTAAATGACGCGCCTTAAGCCACAAAGTTGTTTTTTTTATCCGTAACTTGAGAGTAATTGAAATTGGAAATTGGATTTCGTGATATTATTAATTTCCACTGTATCTTCTGAATTTTTAAATGTGCTTAAGATTTACTTCACAGTAACCGTTAGCACAGAGCCCGAATTGTTGCCGAACGCAATAATTTGTTTGTGCAAGTCCACCGACTTCATATCACCCTTCCGGAAGTAAAGAAACCCCTCAATCATTTAACAATGTTGGCGATTAGAGATATTTTATACAATATTTTTTTGGTTTTAACTACAACAATATATCTTTTATCTAACAGTTTATGATAATCCAGGGTCGGCAACTATTCAGAATTGACAAGTAATAAAAATATGTAAAAATGCGTTTTCAAGAGCGATCAATATATTTTCGACCAAACACTATTAAAATGTTCTCTGATTTCTGGTTAAATATGTAAGAAAATAGCTAACATACAGGGTTAGGCAAAAGTCTGGATACCCCCAGTTAACTTTTTAACGCGTTGCAGTAGGAAAACCAAACTCGGCACATGTTTACAAAATCAAAAACGGCACTTTTTCATCAACTACACAATTTTGCCCCTGCCCCCAAAATGGGGTATTTTGGGGGCAGCCCCAAATTTTCAAATGTAAACCCCTATCGAGTGACCCCTCATTTTAAACGGTTTATCAAGAGAAATTAAATGGCGCAAACCGGAGGTCGATATCTCACCCCTAACCAAAATGGCAGCCATTTCAAAATTTGACATGGGCAAGCAAGTATAAGTATGGACACCCCCAATTAATTTTTTAACACGTTGCAGTAGGAAAACCAAACTCGGCACATGTTTACAACATCAAAAACTGCACTTTTTCATCAACTACACAACTTTGCCCCTGCCCCCAAAATGGGGTATTTTGGGGGCAGCCCCAAATTTTCAAATGTAAACCCCTATCGAGTGACCCCTCATTTTAAACGGTTTATCAAGAGAAATTGAATGGCACAAATCGGATGTCGATATCTCATCTTTAACCAAAATGGCAGCCAATGTAAAGTCAATTTACCCTTCTCGAATTTTAAAATGGCTGCTATTTTGGTTAGAGATGAGATATCGACATCCGATTTGTGCCATTCAATTTCTCTTGATAAACCGTTTAAAATGAGGGGTCACTCGATAGGGGTTTACATTTGAAAATTTGGGGCTGCACCCAAAATACCCCATTTTGGGGGCAGGGGCAAAGTTGTGTAGTTGATGAAAAAGTGCAGTTTTTGATGTTGTAAACATGTGCCGAGTTTGGTTTTCCTACTGCAACGTGTTAAAAAATTAATTGGGGGTGTCCATACTTATACTTGCTTGCCCATGTCAAATTTTGAAATGGCTGCCATTTTGGTTAGGGGTGAGATATCGACCTCCGGTTTGCTCCATTTAATTTCTCTTGATAAACCGTTTAAAATGAGGGGTCACTCGATAGGGGTTTACATTTGAAAATTTGGGGCTGCCCCCAAAATACCCCATTTTGGGGGCAGGGGCAAAGTTGTGTAGTTGATGAAAAAGTGCAGTTTTTGATGTTGTAAACATGTGCCGAGTTTGGTTTTCCTACTGCAACGCGTTAAAAAGTTAACTGGGGGTATCCAGACTTTTGCCTAACCCTGTATAATTATAATATTGAATTAATTACCAGCTGATGTCTGCTTCCATCGTTCCTTCCTCTCACGATCTTCTACCGTTTTGACCCGGAGAAAATTGTTTCTTGCAACATTGATTCTGCAAATTACAAAAAGTTCTTACGATCGATAGACCTTAACTATTATATCTTTGTCTAAACTTCGAAATTACGGCTTATAAATGATTATATGGATAAAGGGTATCCATAATACCAAGTACCCTAAGATTACCACAAATAGTTAAGAGGTTGCAAATAAAAGTCGGGTGCAAAGTAATATGGATCCTCATTAGCATAATATGAGGAGAAAGTTTGTTAATGTAACCTAAATCATCTACAAGAACTTGAATTTAGAGTTCTTGCTTTTCACTTAAACAACACCAGATTGATGAAAATAAAATTGTAAGTGAGCAGTGAAGAATTTTAAACTATTGATTTTTTACCTAAAAGACTCCAAGAAATGAAACTGTAGGCTACACAAGCAGTCAAGAATTCACTTATTGCAATTGCATATATAGGAAACAATGTATGTTACATAAATTTTCTTTTTAAATACATACTATATTATACTTATTTTATCGTCATACTTACTTCAATACTATTAATTTATTTCTTCCTTCTCTCCTTTAAAAAAATATTTTATATATACGATTATATAACAGTACAAACACACAAACACCAATTTTGTGAATAATTTTATCGTTTCTATAGTAACGTTTTATAAAAAATAGATGGGTTTGAGAACGAAAATTTAGCATAGCCTGGGGTGTAAATTCAGGTTATAGCCGGGTTTTCGTTTGGATATAAATGTAGATTACATTGAATTTTGATACTGAAAATATGCCACAAAAAAAAGAAAAAAAATATATTTACTATTCGCACGAGACTCAGTAATAACAGGTGTATGATGCCCTTAGATGTCCTGGGCCGCAATTTACTAACCTTACTGACCACCACCTAATTTAACATTACTAAAAGCCCCTCTATGGTCTCAATTCGACCAAAATTTAAGTAAATGAAAACATAATTTATTTAAAAATACTTTATAAGTGAAACATATTTTCTCTTTTTGCTAGCATTCGTTATTACGACAGCTGTCTGATGATTAAATTAATCGTCAAATCCTTCCTCCATAAGATTAATATTGAAAATAAGAAAGCTTGTATGGCGTAGCCCGGGGGAACAATAAGAATTATAATCGAATTCTGCTCATATAAAATTCTTATATACTGAGAGTCAGCAGATATCATTTTAAAACAGTCACTTACAAATTTAAGACAAAGAATTTATGGTTTTTACCCAAATCGATGAATTTTTTTCGAAAACTCGTGATTTCTGCACACAAACAGACTAAAGTTAAGTAATTAAACCAGACCATAGAATCTTTAAAAATGGAAAATGTACTGTCAACAAATTAGTTACATTTGGTAGGATAAAAAAGCACAATTTTAAAAGATGAACTAAAAACTAAAATCCACTAATTAAATAGACAAATAATTGCACCTTACTACTTTATCCCTCCTTAAAGATGATATAAAATCAATGATTGAATATATCAGGATTCTGGAGGATGATAAACGCCCACATAGTGTAATTGACAAACACGAGACTAATCTTTAAATAGTTGAAGGTGAAATGAACTTTTCTCACCAAAGTTACAATTCCAGCAGCACCTGCCCCTTGCCTGAGTTAAGACCTTTTGCGGTTGGAATTAAAACCGAATTTAATCCTTCATTATCTTTGAAAAATCAAGCGATAGGCATAAATAAATATAGATATATTGGATATATATTCTATGTAGCTTTTTATTGAATAAGAATTAATAGGCCTGTATCCTGAGACTATTTCATAGATGTATGTGTGTGTCTCTAGACACTGTTAGTCTATTAAAAAGGGTACAATCGAGACCAAATTTGTGAGAGATGTGTAATCCTACCGTTATTTGAAGAGTTCGTAAACCACATCTATCGACTTACCGGAAGGAGTATATTTAAGGGGTTTTGTAGTATCCCAAAAATGTTTTTTTTGCATATTTTATATGTAATTTTAACAAATTTTTAAAATTTAATTTTCACCACTGGATTTTGACAAAAAACACAATTTAGTACTTTGAAGCTTTGCTCTTTTCCATTGGTTACCGAGATATTAGAAAGTAAAGACAGTACAATGTATTTTGGGGCTCCAATCTTAATCTAAGGAGAATAAGCATGTGTTAATAATTCACTTATTAACTAATATTTTTGGATGACACTTGGTATTTAGTTGTTTGGGATTCAACCATTTAAGTTGAAAAATCTTGGTTTTTGTACTTATCATGGCAGCAAACCTGCATACTCTTTTCCCATGTTAGTCTTATGAAGAATAGGCATTCTCTTTGATTTATGGACAGATATATTGATGAAACTTAGTATATGGCTTCATATGATCCAAATAATTTGTTTTAGCTTAAAATCTACTTTGTGTGTTCCCATGGCACCTCTTACCCTCATGGCATGATACCTGCATACTTTTTCCCTATATTTATCATAAGAAGAATAGGCATTTATTTCCCTAATTATGAGCACGTAAAGAAATCTTGTTTACAGGTTCATCTGGTCAAAATTAATATTACAATTTTGGAAATTCTATGACTACACAGTTCTGCTGCGACTGGGGCTATTTCTTGATCAGGTTGAAACAAATGTGATAAAACATTGGATGAAACTTAGTCTAGCTACAGATCATCCTGATTCAACTTCACATTCAATTAACGCAGTACACCAATACAAAAATATCGTTTAGAAACGGTTCCTAAAGAGTAGATCATATTTATAACGTTTAAATACTCATTTATTCTGAGGAAAATTACATAGCAATAAAATCACTCACCGACTGACGAGTCCCTAACCTGCGACTTCCGCCGGCTGGGCTGGGTACTTGAGTCCACCGGCACAGCTCGTTGAAGAGTTCCGTGTTCCTTTCGTTTATGTTGACTCGATGGATGAAAAACGTTCTTTGTGGCTTTCGTCCTGAAATCCACAACATATTCCAAATTATAGCTTCTCTCTCTAGAGTATTAGACATGATCATAATACAATAATTTTAAAATGTTACGCTATGCGTTTCAGAGTTTTGGCCCATACGGTAAATAATTACGGTTAACGCTAAGCACTATTTCATTTATAGTTGATTTGCCTATTTATACTGTTTGAAGCTATGAAAAACTTGTTGAAGTGATCAGTTGTACACTTTATACCTTATTTATCCGGTTCCACCACCCTGAACTGCGAATTATTCATAAATTTACCAATATAAAAATAGCGTTTAGCGTTTACCGTAAGGGTTACCGTATGTTACAAAAACCCGCTACTGACTTAAAATCAGCCACATTCGTGTCACGAGTACTCTTGAAAAGTCATAAAAGGTAATATTTATTATAATTATAATATAAACGTTCAAATTCAGCATGATTGGATTAACTATTTCGTCTCCACAGTCTCATTCTACCAAGCCGTTTTGTTGTAGACGTTCAACTCCACTAAAACAGTTACCTAAACTGTTAGACACATACCATTACATATAGAGTACACATTTCCTTAATATAGGCTATACAAGTACAGACCAAATCAGAAAATTAAGCTTTCTTACAATAATACACTACTCACTTTTCTTTGTTCTTTCATTACCCAAACAAAGGTGTAATTAAGCAGTTTCATTGATGGACCTTAATATTTTCTATGTCCGGTGACTGCACAGACATTCCTCCCCTTATGTGATTTACTAGGCTCAAAATCAAATCAAAACCCATTAATGTTATGATTTATATTTTTAAGATAGGTTTTATTTCAAATTTTTGGGGGTTGGATGCCCCTGTTTCTCCCCTACATGAAGCATCTGTAGTCGTGGATTTATTTCAGCCGGTTTGGTTTTAGCCACAAATTAACAGTTATTATAATTTAAAGTGGTAGGTATTAATTCTACTTCATTATAATTTATCTTCCAAATTTTAAATATGCTTAAGACTTGCTACAGCGTTGTCGGCAGTGAGAAGCCTGAGCACAAGGCCCGGAGGGTTGCCACCCACAACCACTCATCACCGATGGACCGTCGGCAACATGCTACCCTACCTCTAAGACGTCACGCGTCTTGCTAAGTCTAATTTAAGATCATCGTTTGGTCAGTTTATTTTCAGTTTTATTATTATTATTAATTGTTTTGCAACTTACTTTAACGAGTTTTAATTTTAACGGTTGGAAAATGTTATTATGACTTTATAGTGGGAGCAGAATTACTAGTTCATGTTCGTCTACAAGCATATTGTACTTAAGTTTCTTACATTATCATGGGCTAATACCTATTACGTCTCCTGCACCTAAGTTTATCGTATTCTTATAACTTTTTTAATTTTAAAAATTGTAAATTTATTTCGCTGGGTTACGAAAATGCTAGAATATTAAAAATTTGGTAATATATTTGTTACACTTCTAAACTTATTATATATTTTGAAATGTTTCTCGTTGTATCTGGTTAAAATTATGTAACAGGTAAGACACGTTAAACGTTGCATTAATTTTGTTGACATTACAATATGTTTTCTTATTTCTCGTAAAAGTCCTTTTTTTAGCTTTTTACATTTCTTTGCAATTAGCCCTATCAATGATTTATCAATAACTCAGTTAAAGGCTATTGATAAACAAGACTTAAGTTTAATGTTCAAATAACCTGAGAAAATGTTTTGTTGATCACTATTCTCCAACAAACTGCCAATGCGAAACGTATAATAAATTGACTACCTATAAAAGATGGTTCCTTTACATTGAAACAAATCTACTTGGGAACGAATTGTGCTAATGAGTGTGGTGGAAGCGGTGGAGAAAAAGTATTTTGTATGATCATAATCAGTGCATGCTTTTTGTTCAGGATTTAAATAAATAAAAACCTCAAATGTTAAAGAACAATCACAAGAGACCCTTAAACGTGACTCCAAATGTGTGTAAATAAAATTCTTATTTAAATTTCCTTCAGTGTGATTCTCCAGCCACACCATATCAACAATAAAAATTATAACGAAGTACTATAGAAGTAGAATATATTTATAATAAAAAAATGGTCTGATGGCTAATTTAAGACATTTTGTACTACAATCATTTTAATTTGATCTACTTTCAAAAATCTTTCATGTCCACAGTTGGTCGTTGTTCGGATTTAAAGTAATAGAAATATGCAAAGATGCATATCTCAAATTATTTTAGACCAAAAATTATATATAAAAAAATATTTTTTTGAGGTTTAATATTAAAAAATAACTAAAGCATACAGTACTATTATCACTTACCAGTTGATGAAGGCTTCCATTAGGACTTTCTCTTCCGATCGACTTCCATCCCGACCTGATGACGGCCTTGTGATATTCATACTGCAATTCACAAAATACATTCTGGCGTTAGATAGATTTATATATTATAGCCTAAACCACGAACTAATGGATATGGATATAGAGGATTACATGGATATGTTGTTTTTATAATATTGAGTAACTCAAGAGTACCAAAAGTGAGTGATTAATAAAATAAGAGTATATAGTATGGATCCTAATTAGCATAATGTGAGGATCAAATTATTTAATGCAACCTACATTATCCACAAGGACTCGAATTTGAAGTTATTACTATACACTGAGGTGAGTTATCTCCGGTGTGTTGTTTTGTTCGTGAACACAATCGTGATCTATGGCAAAACAAATTACACCAGAAAAATATAAATAAAGTTGCACTCAAGCAGTCAAGAATTTGCTCATTGCTGTTGCATATTTAAAGAACAGTGAGTATTTTATATAATTTTTCAATTTAAGTGAATAATATATTATACATAATCGTAGTGTCATACTTACTTAAATATTACTTCTCTGCTTCAAAACGTTATTTTTAGTTGTAAATCATTTGGATACAACAGTATTGTCAAATCAATTCGTTTGAAATAATTTTATTGTTACCATAGTAACATTTTATAAAAGATCAGCAAAAATCTTTCGCTTTCTCACTCATGTCAAAGGCATTTTACTGAGAGTTACCCACACTTTTATACTTTCATTATTATTCAAAATTTATTATTGGAACTATTACAATAATTTAAAAACAGGTTTTGATGAAATCTTTATAACAGAACTACACTATATCAATTTAGAAAGATACAATCTTAGGATGGTATATTAAGATAATACTAATCACCAGCAATATGTTTAGTTTTTTTTTATCATTAAATCATCATTATTTTTAATAAAACTCTGTCATGAGTATACTAAGAAATTTGTTTCTTGCAATTGTGTCATATAACTGTTTTATTTGCAATTACATTATGCATATAAAAATCTTTCTGTTTGTGGATAGATTACGTCATCATATTATATATACAGGGTGGAAGCAAAGTCCCGGGACTGTTAAATGTATAAAAACTAAAGATAGAGCTAAAAACTTGGAACAAAGTTACTGAACAGAAAAAAAACTATTTCAGCACATATTCAGTGATCCGATCATCTTCAGAGGGACGGCCAACTAGGAGTCAGAGGAATATCTAAAATGTAAGCATAGGTTGATATTTACATCAAATTAAAGGTCTCATTTGGTACAATGGTATTACGGGGTACTGAAATTGCGGGGCCATACACACGGCCCCATAATTTATTTTGAGCTAAAATTCTACTTTTTACTGTTGAAAAAGTCAACAATGGTTAGTTTAGTAGTTTAGGTTAAGTTAGGTTAGGTTAGGTTAGTTTAGGTTAGGCTAGGTTAGGTTTATTGTACGGCCCCACAATTCCAAATGGCCCCACAGTACCTGTCAAATGCACACACATGGGCCCCCAAATAGGTGTGTAATCCCAAGGCCCCACAAATATAGGTGAACAAGACTGTGTGTGTGTGTGTGTGTGTGTGTGTGTGTGTGTGTGTGTGTGTGTGTGTGTGTGTGTGTGTGTGTATGTATATAGTAGTACGTATTTGCAGACACTTGCCCTCCGTTTGCTATTCAGCATCATTTTCATTAAAATACTGTACTGATGTACACTGAATTAGTAGGCCGTTCAGAGGTTAGGATAATCTTTAGAAAAATACAATTTTTGCATCTACTTGTAAGATTTAACTTCTCGAATGGTATGTTACTTATCTTTATATCAGTAGTAACAATTGTTTTCAAGTTATATACAGCATAAACCTATTTTATTGTATAACACAACTGTTATACAATAAAATAGAACATTAATACTAGATGTATAAACGAGGAAACTTAACGATTCTTCTTTCACACTAAACATGTTGTAGACGATCTGAATGCAAAACAAAAGTAATATTCTTAAGATGAGTAGGCCTTCACCAGGGAACCGAGTGACAAATAAGCCATCTTTATATTTGTTAAATGCTACTTTCCTCTTTACTTTATCGGTCTCAAGAGTGTTTTTCTAATGTACGGAATATTAAAACTAAATATTTCTGCGTTGGTCTAGAAGAATTGTGCACTTGATGAAAACATGGTTTATTCTTAAAATCGAATGCTGCACAATAACATTTTGTAATATTGCAATATTATAGTATTAATATGTATTTAATGTAACAATTATAAAAGGTGTTTGGCAACCAGTGTAAAAAATATTCAAGGGGTTATTATGCATGCAAAAATAAAAAAATCCTTTCGGAATTTATCACAGACAACCTTCAACAGGTCATTTTTAGATTGAAAATTACTTTACATTGCATATAAAACTATAAATTATCTTAACTTTCAATAATATTATTTCTAACTTTTATAGAGGTCCGCCAACCTCTTTAAAAAAAAAAAAAAAAAAAAAAAAAAAAAAAATAGCTTTTTGGGAAAGAGCACAAAATTTCATTAGGTCTATAGAGTGTCATATCTAGGTACTTCTAAAGCCTTGTAAAACATATTTGAAAATAACATTTTGGGGAATTAATAAAAATTAGTGGGCGTGTTGCTCGTCATCGAGCAATTTATTTTGATAAACTACAAAAGTTACATTTAGTTCTAAATCAATGACATCCGACCAATCCAATATTGTGCATATCAGTGATCACAAAAAACTACAGATGTTCGTTAAAAGATGTTTAAAATGCTCAAACCAATCTCAATGTTATTATAATGGGAAATTTTCAAATTAATTTTTGGATAGCGGCCATATTTTACGTCCGATTCCCATCAATTTTTGGCGGAAACAACTACAGACCAAGCCCTATCCAACGACACCTAAAACTTTAAAATCGGTTGAGAATTGTAGGAGGAGTTCTCTACACAAAATAACCCTTAGCGTATTAAATTATTATAGATGCAACTACAACTCGCTTAAGAAGTTTGTAGGCGACATAGGCCTACTTACGTATTACTAAATATCACAAAAACTTCCCAATCTTAAGGTTTAAAATGAAATACTATAAGTAACTTTTAATATTTGCCTAAGTTGTGTAATTCTGCGTTAAACGTAATACTGATTTGATTTTTGTGGTGAACTACCTATCATTGTTGGAAATAATCACACACCGGCACCGCTGTGTACTAATGTGTCACACTAAGGTTACACCACATCTAATAACAATCTAATAAACATCTATTTTAACTTTTGTGCTTTTGTACATATGTTTTAATTGGAATGTTTATAAGACTGTCAATACCAGGAAATGGCATATTAGTCTTTGTTATCATTTACAAAAAATAACCCATCTTTCTTTTTAATCCTTGTTCTTCTAGTAAAATATTTAATTCGTTTGTCTTATCTAAAAAATTATCTACTTTTTGATAAAAATTTCTTATAAACAGTTAGTTGAAATTGAATGGATCCTTTAAGAATATCTCAGTTAAGTTGAAGCTACCTTGATACACCTCACAAGACAATGTGCAGTATATGCACATCGCATTTGATTTTTGCGATCGTAATGTTCTTGCCGCCGGAAAACCAATGTTGACCACTCTTCGTAGTTCCGGCAGACGGAATCAAACCTACTAAGTCCTACTCCAAATGTACTCCTATATTGGTTTTATTGGAAAAGGTATTCATTCAGAAAGTACGGTAGGTTATTGTTTAACTCCATTTTAAACTCCATTTAAAAAATAACTTTAACGCTTACGACGTGTAGAAGTTTTTGTTTAAATAAACATTTTTACACAGTATGACGCATAATAAAATTTTCTTGTACAAGTTGTAGATATTTTTTATTGATTGATATAAAAGTAATAAAAGTCGGATATAAGTTTGATAAATGTTGAATAAAATTATATTTTTATGGAAGTTGGTATGATATATTAATGCTTAAATCTTGCATTTTTGTTGCATTTCGCATGCATAATAACTTCTTATTTTGACACTGAATACGAAACAAGCTGTAGGAGTAGTTTTAGGTTCTAATAGCCAAGCCTTAAAACAAGCTATGGCGTATGTATATCAGCTATTGTTTTCCATAATTTGATTCTTCTAATTAAAATTTACATCCTCTATTTTCAGGCTTGTTATACCTAATCCACCTGTAAATATAACTTAAAACTTAATCATAGTTAACATAAATTGTTATCTATAAGATAATACCTACAATTAATTTTATTTTTTAGGTACATTTATAATAGATAATCAACTATCACATCTGCATGAGCGCTTTTCCTTAAAAACTCCCTAGTGAAAAAAGAAATACTAAAATGGTATTCAAGTTTGTTCTCAAAAAATATACCAGAGTTGTAACATTTTGAATAATTTCATGCTGAAGTAATACTGTCTTCATTAAATATCCTTATATATGTGTTTAGTATATTGTTCTGTGATAACTACTGAAACACCCTTTTACTGACAAAATACTCATATGTAATAAAAAGCTCTATTTTTTTATTTTTGTCAGGTCTTAGTTAGATAGCTTTGATTTTTTTCTTGTCAAACAAAAGTGGACCAGATATTGTTGGTCAGTCTGCTGTGCTTTGTTCTCAGATTAAACTTAGATCGACTTGTAAAAGCGATCAGCCGAGATATAAACTTAGTTGTGGCTGGTGGGAGGTAAGTTTCTACAATACAAGTTGCTTATTACAATTTAAAGGATAGCTATTTCATCCGAACACTGCAGTGTTGCACAAAACAGGTAAAAATATAATTAACAGAAATATAACGTTAGCTAATAGATAACGCTAATCCTATGTATTGCTGTAGTTATAATTATTCGTTGAAAATAACGACTTAAAATAATGCAATAATTAACATTAATTTTATATTATTTTAATTTATTTATTGGAATGTTGAGGACAATACAAGTTGTGCTGTCGTTACTAAAAAAGTCAATCTTTATTAACTGTCATAATTGATTGTCGTGTTTTTGTTTAAATTTTTTAAAACTGTATTTTTTTGTAATAAAGTTAAGTAAATGGTTTAATCAAGTCTTTGCTTGTGGGCATATGCATAACAAGTATTCCATCATTCTATCTCTGAAATATTACATACATCATGTGTTAGATATTTTTCTGTTCTGTATTTATATTTGTCTAAAGTGACTCTACCATGGAGAATGAATAAATTATAATAAATAATTAATTAAATACAACTTGAATAATAGTGCTTCGTGTTGTGAAATTGGAGTGAATACAATTTCTATTAAAACGATAATCTTGATGTTTGTTCGATCACTATTCTTTAGTACTAGTGAGCTACTGTCTGACATCAGAATAAATTAAATAGTTTTCCATTTAGTCTGAATTCTATCTAGGGCGACATGTTAAATGTCGCAACGTCTTGTCGTAGGCCTAAGTATGTTCGTCATTATATAAGAAATTTGTTGTATAGTCTCACTTCCGATGGTCCATATTCACTGCCAAATTGTTTTGCCAAAAATAACCAATCAGCCCAATACATATTATTATTTCAAACGAGGTTTAAGGTCATTGCTGTGTTTCAGCATTGAGTCGAATCCTGGTTTTGATGTGATTGGTATCAGGAGTGGGCATTTTGTGGGCCTACTATGACCTACTTTTGTAGAATACTATATTTCAAAACATCCCTTATCTCCCACTGTCTCATCATATTTTTCACATGTTCCACCGACCTTTAATGGATTAGCTCCTGTACATTGAAAATTCCTCTATCTAGCCAAAATTAGCTTTTCCATGCCCATAGTCCGATCGATAGCTTTCGCATACTGCGTGGTTCCTTAGCTTGCGCTATGGGTATGAACAGCGATCAGTAATAATTGACTGTCCAGTTATTATGACTGTCGTTTTGATTAGTAATCCTGCATGGATATTTGCAATTTATCGCCCCTTCATAGTAATGTACTGTTTCAAGGAGATAAGAAATGATAGCATATTATTTAATATTTTCCTTGTATTTTTCTAATAAGACAATTTTACCATCTTTCTTCAATTTAAACGATAATTGTTGTTATTATATTTAAATTAAACTGAATTTCCACGTCCAACAAACTAAAACACTTTAAACTATATATTACCACAGCTTTTGAACCAAGGGCAGGAACAAAAAGTCACTCAATTAGAATAATTTATAGATGGCATGATTATTTTAAATTTACAGAAGAGAATAACTTAGATAATGATTTGTCAGAGCAAATTCTTCAGCAGTTATTCTTTCTTCAACCAATGTTTATCAAGTGTTTTGTAAAGTTGTTTAACCTAATAAATTCTTCTAAGTTTATTTAATATATTTTACAACTTGTTTCCTCTTATATTTTAACGAATTTAATAGGTTATATGTAAATCAACCCCATTGACATTACTAATGATTTCAACCAGCAATATAATAATTTCATGACTCATTCTGTAAAGCATTTACTAATTCTGTAGAGAGCTTCAAGTTACTCATCCTAACAAGCTTAATTGCATGTCTGTAAGAAAGGAAAAAGTCTACAAAGCTATTAAAACCCGCTCTTAACATTAAAAATTTATCTTTAAATGGCATACAGTATACCAACCTTTTAAGTGTAAGCTTTTTTTTAAGAGGTTCCAATTTACTGTCATTAAATAATCTTCCATATTATCCTTTTAAGGGGAAAACATATATGGTAAAACAAAAAAATTATGTTTTCTATTGGACTACTTTTTGATAAGAGTAAGTATATTTGTTCGATATTTGATGTTGTTGATAGTTGTTGATCGATATTTGATTGTATATTGTAACTATATTGTATTCATAGTGCTTATTTATATGAAAATAAATTACATTTCATGAAAAGCTATGAGTTGAATTTAGAAATGTAAATGTAGTGTCAAAACGACTTGACATTGGATGAATAGCCTTCGCCGATGCAAAATGACTACATTTAACTTCTGTAAAATGCAGACGAGAAGTTTTGACTTATTTCAGCTTCATTGGCTAGAATTAATAATTTGTTTGTATGTCATATTTATATCTAGAAAATTTCTATCCCAAATAAAATAAGACAACATAGTTAAAAAATACAGGGTGTTTCTTTTAAAACCCAACTCAGAATTAATAAGTAGGTTAAATCAAGGTTTGGAAAAAGAACAAGTCCATAATTTAGTAACATTGGTTCATCTTTTCCCTTGGTTATCAGCTGATGTTCATTGTTGCATTGTCATTCAATTTATGTTGGTTCCGTAGAAGGTAATTAAGTTTAAGTCACAAACATGGTTTTAAGCAAAGATAAGAGAGTGTTCATTGAGGCCGGAGGAGTATTTTCAATAAAAAATTGTGGTTTTTATGTCAAAATGAATTTGAACGTAAATTTCGAGGTTAGGGTGGAGCAACAAAATCTAATATTTATAGACACGTTAAAAATTTTAAGAAAAAGGTTCTGTAGGAAACAAAAACACATAAGAAATCGAACATAGTGGGATATTGAATGAGAAAATGTTAGATGATAATAGAAATAGCTTAGAAAACTCATCTTAAAACCATGATGAATATTGTATTTAAACAATTATATGAATAGTAGGTTTGTTAGATACAACCTCGACCGGAAATTTTTCTTCGAACATATTTTGACATTAAAGAAACAATTTTGTTTGAAAATACTCCTCTGGCCACAGTTAACCGTCTCTGATCTTTGGATTTCAACTTAATTACCTTCCCACAGAACCCACCTTAAGTGAAAAACAATACGGTACAACAATGCACATCAGCCTATAGCCAAGGAAGAAGAGGAACGAGGGTTACCAACTCTCGTTCTCGTGAACTTTGTTCTCTTCTAAACCTTGATTACCTCTACTTCTAAGTCGTGTTGTGTTTGAAGATTGAGTTAAAAGAAACACAATTGATTAATTTAATTTTATCTGCAAAACAACAGAAAATCTTGCAATTGAGTAAAGTAGGCTAGTAAAATTGTGAGATTAAAGAATCATGACTATTTTAAATAAAAAATTGCTTTTAAGAATACCACTTTGTATACAACATTTCGTCCGCACTATCCAACCGATCTTCTAGTGAGCACCGCACGCACAACATTTAATTCAATATTGGATTCGCTTGGATACATCCTAAATCTATGTATGAGTATCATTCGTAAATTAATTAAAATTACTAATATTCAGAATATAACTTTTACATGAAAATGAATCTAAAAGCACTAGTTGAGATATCTGGAACTATATTCGTACATTTCTTTTAAGAAAGCAGTATTTGAAACATCTTTCATAGTTCTGGTTAGTGCAATAACTTTCATACCATCAGTAATTGACATAATTTTATTTTAAATGTAATTCTCTAAGATATAATTATTGTTTAACATAAAATATACCTTTTTATAATCGAACTAATAATAATAAAAAAATTGAGTTAAAAGAAATATTGAGACGTAAAGTAAGTTTTGTCATGATGTCTGATGAGCTAAACATGATCTTTAAAATTTATAAATATATTTTTTAACAACGAAAATAATATTGTTTTATATGCGGAGAAAATCTTTCTAAGGAAGCTAATAAGAATTGGAAATGTAAAGGGCACTTGGTTATAAAAATCAAAGAAAGAGCTAACTTCACAGAAAAGAGGTATTTCTTGGTATACCTTTATTCCGTCATATTTTTCAATTGTCATCCTTTTATCAAATTCTGGATCGTTTTACAAATAATAATATTCTTTCCTGAAACTATGATTGCCTGTAATTTTTATTTAATTATATTAGCTTCAGTTATATAGAGATCGCTATATGAATACGTTTTAAATATTACTAGATTTTGATACGGAGATTTTAATTAATTCGACCCGAGAAAATCTTATTAATATTGATTTTTCACTGACGTTATAAAAACTATATTTAATAAATTCTTCGGATAGAAAATAAGCCTATAGGGATTAGTCTATGTTTAAATTAACAAATTTTAAAAACAGAAATAACACTTAAAAACTAATTGGCAAAGTTTACCGAGCAGGGAAATAAAAGTAAGTAAGTACAATCAAGAAGTAAAAACAATAATTGTAATAGCTGAGCTAAATAGTACCAAAGAAAAAGATATTAAAACCCATTTAGCAAAACAAAACATTGAAGCATTAAAATCCCCAGGGGTAGAATGTTTTATTCCGCACTATCAATAATATCAAAAGGCAACATCACATAGAAATCGAAATATGTGATGAATATTTATAAATCATCGGAGTTTAAATGAAGATAACATAATATTTTGTTGTTATTGCTATTTGTTGTTGGATTTAGATTTTATTTATTTGTTGTTATGTTATTTAATTTACATAGTATATTTAAATGTTATCTCACTTTATCCATGAAAATATATATTTATGGTTGAATTAAAGATAAATGTTGTTAGATTTAAAGAAAGTATTATTATAAAAATAATGTTGTTTTTTCTCACAAATAGCATTTAAGCTAGAGAGATAAGCTAGCACTGCTTTGTAAAGAAATTGCGCTTGCAAAATAAAATTGAATTTGAAAAAATTAATGTTTAACTTGGGAAACATTTGCGTTGGTCAAATTGATACAAATTTAATCATAGGTTTACACAACACATACACGACTTGAAACAGAAATACAATAAATCTCATCTAAAATTTTTACACTCACGTGTGTAACTGACTCACTCACTCACTGATCGGGCCACATGTGTAACTGACTCACTCACTCACTCATCGGGATATCTTAGTTATTTACACTTGTGTTTGAGCTAGTGACTTAAAATTTTGTACACACTCAGCCTATATAATCTACATGAAGGAAATAGTACGCTACATGATTAGTAAGCTACATGACTCAGCACTTATGCTCCGTGGCACCTGTACCACAAACTATGGTTAAAAATACAACAAAGAGTTAATATAACAATACACAGTAATACAAAAGCATTATGAAAGTAGCACATGCAATATGGGGAACCATACAATACTATTTAAAAAAAATACATCCTCCTTATTTTTCTAATATAATTTTAATTTTTTCTATTTTAATTAAACTAACATTATAATGAAACATACATTATTAAAACAAATGTAAATAAAATTAAGGTGAAGAACATCCTGCTTCTGACTGTAAACCATTATGAATTTTGACACCCATGGTATTATTAAAATAATATATAATAATCAATAATTGAATTAAAAGTTGCTTTCAGTTACAGGTCTCTTTGGGAATGAGATCCCAAATTCAATCTACGGTATATCAATAGTTTTTTAATGTTATTTATTCTCATATTTTCATCGTTGAAATATTTTAGCATTTATATTGACAGAAAAGGTCAATGTCCAGCCACTAACTAAGGTAGAGCTGATATTACAAGGCAACTTATCCCAGGACATTTCTGTCGGGGCTCACACTGGTGACTATAGGTCAATAAAGTGAACACGATAATTGGCTATCCAATCAGTTTGCTCGACTGGTTGCCGACAAGTTCTCAGAATTTTCTTCTGTTTGACGTAGTAGATGAACAAAAATAATATATTTAACGAAAATTGTAAATAATTCTTCTGTGTCATAAAAAACAATCAAAAGTAAATGTTAAAAGTAATTTTATCTTACTGTAAAAATCGCGAGGAGTTGTTCGCTTACAAAACTAATGTTAATTAAGAAACTTATGTTTAAATTTCCTTTTAATTAACGTTGTTTTAACTGCAGTTCTTTAATTAATGTTTAAATAGACTAGGTAAATTATACCAATTGTCCCTCATTGTTATTAGACATGGTAAAACTCATACGAGTTTTAAATATTCAAGATAAACATTTAGTTTCAGTACGCTTTTTAAATTAGGTTTTGCTTCTGGGAGTTTTTGTTTTAATTTTTCGAAGCGGTAAATGATACTTTTTTACAATAGATTAATCATAACTTTTGTTTGTTCCTTGCTGTTTTATAAAAAGAATAAATCTAGTTATTTTAAACTATTTTGTATTAAGTAATAACTAGTATGATTTGATCTAGCAAAACTCTATATATTTAAAACCAACAAAATGTTCTGTCACACACATTCGTCATGCTAATGTGAAGAAATCGAACTGTGAAGATTATTTGTTATTGTAAATTCTCTTTAGGTAATGTATGTAATGAAGCTAATATACGAGTATGTATATTACAGGCGCGAATCAACTCATTTGTCAATGAAAATTGAATAAACAATAAGAAGAAATGAAACCAATAGTTGAATCGTGATTTATTAGTTTACTCGTATTAATTATTTTAACCACAATTATACAATAGTAATTATTATTGTATTTTATTATGGAAGTCTTTCCAGCTTCGAAATATGAAGAGATGTCTTTATCTTTGAAATTTATCAAAGGCATATACCTCAGTGTCGCCAAGCAAATCAGTTTATTATTTGTACTTTTATGAAATCCTAAAGAGAAGTTCAGAACAAATTTGTCGAAACAAATTCAATAAACTTTGAAATATTGAAGGTAACAACTTAAACAACTTCTGTTTACTTATCATCTTCCTCCTTGTTTGCCTCAAAGATTGAAACTTTTAAATAAACTGACTAAGAAAATCAAGTTAGAATAAATTATCATTATTCATTTTAGCCATTGGATTGCTTGATGTATAGCAGAAATAATTCAAAACCTTACCTTAGCAATCCTTTAATTATTACATTTGTGAAATCGATTTCGAAACCCGAAGGCTCATCTCCAGTCACAGTGCAGGTCGACCAAAATAAACATTTAAGTCATCCAGGGAATTTTGTCGGTCGATAAAATTACTTTTGGTACATAGCACACACATTTGGCCAACAGAAAACTAATGAACTATATACAAGTCTAATTTTAACCATGGTCATTTTTGTTTCATTCCTAACCTCACTTGTTATCACTAATGAAGCACAGTAAAATTTTAATTTTGGTCAATTTACACTGGGACTGAAGATGAGCCTTCGGGTTTCGAAATTGATTTCACAAATGCAAATAAAGGATTGCTAAGGTAAAATTTTAAATTATTTCTCCTAGAATAAATCATTGTTTAATTTACCTATAAGTTTTCTTGAGTTGTATGTCAGTTAAATAATGTTGGCTATGCTATTACATTGATACGTTACATAAATCAAATTTTATTATTTTAAAGATTTCATGATGATGTTGCTGCGGAAAGATTGAGTGACAGGAATTACTTTAACTAAACATGGTTTCTGTTGTTTGTTATTTTTCCCGTGTATTTAATTGAATTTAAAACTAATTGTGTATTTAAACATAATTATTAGTAAATTAATTTTTATAATAATGTATTCAAAACATACTTACGTTCCAATCGTAAGATACTTTAGACATGTAGAAATATTCAGATTTTACTAACTGGTGTTACCAGATTGTAACAAACTGCATCAAATAAAAGTTACTGAATTGTTATTATGTAGATAAGTTATTGTGTAAAATGTTTTTATAGAAATAGTGGATCTTACACTGCAATTCACTGTGTTTCACTCCTATATTTTTTATATATATGAAAAAGGACATAATGTCCCTTACTTTAAAAGGCATTCCAAAAGCAAATCATTCATATTTACTGTACCAAATGAATACCTAAATTCCAATCGCCATGAAATAATTCGCAATTAAACATTTGATTTGTCGGAATACGGTTTGTGGCGAGTAATCACGAAGCCGTGTAATGTAGTAAATCCGTGGCTGTTGACATTTAACTAATTCGTCAGATGAATCCGTTGATGGTGGATTTGATGACAATCAACTGTCGGCAATCACCGAAACGCTTCGGTGATTGTTGTTAATTTATGTATAATTCAATATTTTTTCACGACTCGTATGATCAGATTTTTAGACTATGGTTACTTAAGTTGACTTGACCTTATAAAAGAAGACACAAGCTAAATAATAATAATCTCATGAATTTTTGTGGAGGGAGATAAGCAACAGTTCTCCTCGCCTGAAAGGGCTGGACCTTTTTTGTTTTTTAAGCAGGTGGACCAACAGCTTAGCGCGATTTACGAACCACGGGAGCGGACGAACGATCTTTTGTCCTGTAACCGGGATTTGAACCTGGGCCCGCTGGGTGATAACCCATAGAGCTCTTCCAATGAGTTATCGCCGCTGCTACACTCTTATAAAAATCAGATACCATCTACTTAATTGTTTAATATCCAGATGAACAATCCGAAATAAGCATAGGAAATTCCGAGACCGTATCATAGGTACGCAATGTTGGAAAACAATGGAAGATAAATGCACACGCCATCAAGGAGGAACAAATGTTGAACTTTAAATTCTGTTGCTTTAGAAAGGAGGGTTGTTTTTTTTTTTTTTTTGGTTATAGACACAAAACTGTCTAAAATCATTTGTTTTCTTATTTTTTAACTCAAGTTTCCATTAGTTTTGATGAAACTACCAAAGTGAGATTACCAAAATGTAACAAAGGAAATTTAGCACCGTTATTCTTCTTTAATATGACACCTTAGTTATAGCTCTAGGCTGCATTTAGCAGAAGATAACTGGATTCTAAAAAAAACCCTTGCATTTGCATCGAGAAAAACAGATGATTTTAGACAGTTATAGCTGAAATTAGAAATTTTATTTAAAAATTCTAAAAAAATAACCAAATAGATCAGTTTTTTTTTTTTTTTTACTTTTAGAAAAAGTTAAGAGCCAATTTCTATCTTGATTGGTTAGTTTTTAAACACGATCCCCGTAAACCTCTGCATCTATAAAACTTGCCACTAGAGAAAAACAGATGATTTTAGATAGTTATAACTGAAATTAGAAACTTTTTTTTTAAATTCTAAAACCAGAGAAGACGAGATCCTTCTTTCTAGTTTTAGAAAAAGTTAACAGTGGATCTCTATCTTAATGAGTTAATTTCAAAACACGATTACCGTAAACTTCTGCAGCCATAAAAGTCGCCTAGTGTCGGGCTCAGGTAGACCGGAGCCTTATCTGAGTGTTAAAATATCACTACACTCAATATTTAATTTTACTATCTACGCTCTCGAAGCCTGATTTATGACACGAGGGACGGAACGGGACGATGGAAGTCACTTTTGGTGCCGCACAAGGTTCAATACACGGCCCGGATCTCTGGAACGTTGCCTATGACAGCCTTCTGAGGTCCGAGATGCCTGAGGAAACCACTTTGGTTGGGTACGCCGATGACGTCGCAGCTCTCATTGCTGCACGCAACGTTGAGCTGGCCCAACTAAAGTTGAACCGAGACATGCGTGTGGTCAACACCTGGATGTCAGATCACGGTCTCTCGCTTGCTCTCAGTAAGACGGAGATCGTGATTCTCAGGAAGAAGAGGATCGACACCGTCGTCCCACTCCGAGTGGGAAGGGAGGTGGTCACATCAACTCGTGCCGCCAAATACCTTGGGGTTATGGTGGACACCAAGTTAAGCTGGAGGGATCAGATCTTCCGTATTGCGGACAAGGCCGCTAAGGTAGTCACTTACCTTAGTAGGCTGATGGCTAATGTCGGGGGTCCCCGATCCAGCAGAAGACGTCTGTTGATGTTCGCGGTCCAGTCCGTGCTCCTTTACGGGGCAGAGGTGTGGGCAGGCGCTCTAGATAAGGAGTGCTACAGGTTGAGACTCGCCCGGGTTCAGCATCAAGCTGCGCTCCGGGTTTGTTCCGCCTACCGGACAGTGTCCGAGCCTGCCGTCCTGGTGGTCGCCGGAGTCATCCCTGTCAAGCTCTTGGCAGGGGAGAGGAAAGCGATTTATCAGAGACAAGGCGAGATCGGCAAGGACACGGCAAGAACAGAAGAGCGCTCCCGAACCTTCCAGCAGTGGCAACACAGCTGGGAGCACGACACCCGAGGACGATGGACTGCGCGACTCATCGAGCAGGTCCAACCATGGGTAGAAAGACGGCATGGCGAGGTGGACTACTTCCTCACGCAGTTCCTGACAGGTCACGGCTATTTTAAGTCGTACCTGAACCGGATGGGCAAGACCGGTTCACCGGATTGCATCTACTGCCCGGGCGTTCCCGATGACGCAGAACACACTTTCTTCCGCTGTTGGCGTTGGGAAAGGCCCCGCCCGGAGGCCACAAGAAAACTCGGTGTTTTTTTTCGGTGGACACGGTCTGCCGAAAGATTATGGAGGATGAGGGCAACTGGGATTGTTTGTCACAGTTCGTCCGGGGCATCCTCCTGGAAAAGAAAACCGATCTGGACCGCGAAGTGGCCCAGATCCCTTGATCGAGCCGCTGGATGAGGAGCGAGCCCCACGGGCGTAACCCAAATTTAGGCCTAGCCTGACGTAATGTGACAAACAGTTCCAGGTTAGATTCCTAAAGAGTAGAGGAGGTTTTTTAGTGGGTAAACCCGTCTTTAGGGGAGCCCCACACTACAGGCTGGCCACCTGTGTGCGTAATGCATTTTTCCGCCTCTCCCTAAAAAAAAAAAATATTTAATTTTACTGTTAAATAATGCCACGAAATATATATATATATATATATATATATATATATATATATATATATATATATATATATATACATAAGTAGATAGTACTATGGGGTTCCTAGGACACTTTTGGAGACAATCAAAAATCAAACAAATTTCATAGTTTTTCAGTACAATTATGCAATATTTTTGCCATTTTTTGGCCAATTTTCAGCTTTTGTCAAATTATCATAAAAAATATGCAAATTTAATGAAATTTTTAATAAATATGCATGAATTTATATGAAATTACTTACAGAATAAAAAGTTTTTTAAAACCAGTAAAGTTATAATTTTTTACAAGATGATTTAAAATTTATTATCAATACAATTATACTAAAATAATTATTCAAATTTAACTAAAGCAGTTTCTTTATCATCAAAAGTCTTAAAAGCCGTGACAATTAAATTTAAATCTTTTTTATTTAATTCTTTAATAGTTTTATCATCAATTATATTAGTAAATCTTTTTGGTAAATGTATTTTACATTTTTCTAATTCAACAATAATTGTATATCCATATTTATCTTTAATTCTTTCAAATTTTTCAATTTTATATTTTTCATTTAAATTTAAACTTTTTAATGGTTTATATTCTTTAAATCTTAATTCTCCAATATTATTAATTTCTTCTAACAGATCCATTTATATAGGGAAAAAATATTACAAATTCATTTGTGATAGATATGTTAAAAAGTTATCATCATAATTAGGTTTTATACAAAAATCCATATTTAAATATTTAAAAATCATTGGTAATAATTTTTTATATGATATATTACTTTTCTTAAAACATAAATATTTATTAAAAACTAGTGTAATTTTTTCTTTATCTTCATGATTCAATTCAAAATTAATATTGTATATTTTGTTTAAAAATTGATAGTAAAATATCCAATTTGTATAATTCCTTTGTTTTAAAAATAATTTTATATTCTTAGGTGTTATTTCAAAATGATTGGAAATACATAAAATATATAATTCATTAATTAATTGGTGTGTTTTATATGGTTGAAAATGGTTAAATTCTCTTAAAATATGTTTAAGATGTTTATTTTTATTACTTTTTCTCTTAATCTTTTTTTCATAAATAATTCTTTTACATATATTACATCCTACACAATTTCCAATAATAGTAAAGTTAGTTTGATTATGACATCTATAACACATATCCATTTATTAAAAAAATATTTTATACATAAATGAATTGATTCAATTCATTTATGTATAAAATATTTTTTATATATAAATGAATGAACCAATTCATTGTCACAAGTGTAAGAAAAAAACTAAAAATATTAATCCACAAATTGTTGAAATGAAAAATGGATTATATAGAATAGCTACTAAATGTTTAATTTGTAAAACAAATAAAAGTAAAATTTTAAAAAAAGAAGTTAAACCTATAATTAAAAAAGAATTAACTAAAAATGAACAAATAATTGAAGCAAATGAAATTCATGCTCCAATCAGAAAGAAATTTCTAAAAAGAAAAATAATTACATTAGGTATTGATGATTTATGGGCAGCAGATTTAATTATAATGAAAAATTATGAAAAAGAAAATGATGGTTATAAATATATGTTAAATGTGATAGATACTTTCCCAAAATATGTTTGGTCAAAACCATTAAAGAAAAAAGATGGAAAAACAGTTTCTAAAGCATTTGAAGAAATAATTAATGATGCAATTAAAATTAATCATAAATCACCTAATCTTTTACATACAGATAAAGGATTAGAATTTATCAATAAAGAATTCAAAGAAATATTAAATAAATATGATATTAAATTGTATCATACAGAAAATGAAGAAAAATCAAGTATAATAGAAAGGTATAATAGAACACAAAATGAAAAAATGAAAATACAATTTGAAATTAATAAAAATTATAGATGGATAAATATTTTACCAAAAATTGTTAAAGAATATAATAACTCATATCATTCAACAATTAAAATGAAACCAATTGAAGTAAATAAAAAAAATGAAAAGGATTTATTAGATACTGTTTTTAAATATAAACCACCAAAAACAATAACCAAATCAAAATTTAAAATAAACGATAGAGTTAGAATTGGAAATAAAAAATCTACATTTTCTAATAAATATAAAAATAATTGGTCTAGAGAAATATTTATAATTTCTAAAATTAATAATACAAATCCAGTTACATATAGTATAAAAGTTCAAAATAATGAAGATATTATTGGAAATTTTTATGAATATGAATTTAAAAAAAACAATTTGTAAATTTTATTTTATATAAATGGAAAAGAAATGTTTAAGGTGTAAATTATATAAAGATATATCTAAATTTTATAAAGATAAAAATACTAAAGATGGGTTATATCATTATTGTAAAGAATGTAAGGATTTGTATTATAAAAAAATTATATGATAATATTAAAGTTATTGAATTAAATGAAAAACAATGTCATAAATGTAAAGAAATTAAAGATATTTCAAATTTTAATAATTATCATTATAGTAAAGATAGAAAAAATGCAATTTGTATACAATGTATTAGAGAAATGTTTTTAAAACCACAATTTTGTGAATGTGGAAGAAATATTAAATGGACTAATAATTATTTAAGATATTTAGAAACTAAAATTCATGACAAAAATATAACAAAACTAGAAAATTTAAAAATATGATAAAAATAATAATTTTACTTGTTTTAAAAAAGTTTAAATTTTATTGAAAAAATACTATAGAAAACTTAAATTGACTTATGAAAATACAACTATTGATTTTATTGAAAAAATACTCTAGAAAATTTAAATTAACTTGTGAAAAGTTGACTATTGATTTTATTGAAAAAATACTCTAGAAAACTTAAATTAACTTGTGAAAAGTTGATTATTGATTTTATTGAAAAAATACTCTAGAAAATTTAAATTAACTTGTGAAAAGTTGACTATTGATTGAAAAAATACAATTTAAACTATAAATTACCTAGAAAAAAGTGGAAAAACTTCTCATATTTTTAAGAGTTTTATTTCTAAGTAAAAATTATTTCTAATAAATGGAACGAACAAATAAAAATATTAATTGTCCTTACTGTAATAAAAATATATTATATAAAAATTATGATAGAAATTATAACTCAACTAAACATTTATTAAATAAACAAAAATATGATAATAAAATATTTGAATTAAAACATTGGTGTAAAAATAATAATATATATAATTATAAAAATAAAACTTTAGATGAATTAACAAATATTAAAGAAACATTTGATCTTACAAATTATTCATTATTTAATATTGAAAAATTAAATGAAATTGCAAAAAAGTTATCTGTCAGAAATTATGAAAATTTATCTAGAGATGAACTAATTAAAAGATTAAACAAAATTAAAGAAAATCCAAATAATTTAGAATATAGATCATTAAAATATATTCAAAATTTAGCAATTAAAAATAGTATTAAAATTGTTAATAAAACTAGAAGAGAATTAATTGGATTATTAAATGATTATTTTAAAAATAGACCAATTCCAAAAGAAAATATAATAAATATTCAAGAAGCTTCGTCATTAAAAGGATATTTTCAAGATTATATTTTAACAAATTCAAATGATGATTTAGATATTAATGATTATTTAGAAACTCAAAGAAATGAAATAAAAAAATTGATAGAAAAACAAAAATTTAAAAATATTAAAGGACAGATGGCTTTAGAATGTGAATATGAAAGAAAATTAATAAATGGTGATATTCAAAATAGTAATATGTATTTTTGCATAAAAAGTTCAGATATTTTAAATGTAGATGATTTTATTGATGATCAATTTAAGAAATTAATAGTTAGAGAACAACTAAATCAACCATCAAAAGGCTCTGGTTGGTCATTAAAAAGATGTGTTGAATTAAATCTAAAATTATCTAAAAATAGTTCATTAAATGCTGGATCATATATAGAATTACCAAATGAAATTAAGAATAAAAAATGTTGTGTAAATTTTAAAAATAAAGATGAATATTGTTTTATTTATTCAATTAGATGTGCTATTGATAAACCAAATGAACATGCTGAAAGAGTTAAACAATATCAAAAATATATAAATGATGATATTTTTAAAGGTTTTGATTATCCAATAACATTAAAAGATATTAAATTATTTGAAAAAAGATCGTTTGACTCTAAATATAACTATCCATCAATGTCAATAAATATTTATAGAATTGATGAAGATGAAAAAATAGTGCCATTACAAATATCTGAATATTATAATGTAAAATTAGAAATTGATTTATTATATTATAAAATTGGTAATAATTGTCATTATATATTAATAACAGATTTAAATAAATTGGTATATTCTCAATTATCAAAACATAAAACAAAAAAATATATTTGTAGATTTTGTGGATTTTGAAAGTATATTAGAAAAGATTGATAATTGTAAAAATAATCCAAATTGCTCATATACAAATAAAATTCAAAAACATATACCATATGGATTTACAATCTATTTAGTATCTAGAGTAACTAATAAAATGTATAAACCTATTTGTTATAGAGCAAAAAATGAAGAAGAATTAATAAATGTACCAAATAAATTATTTGAATATTTAGATGAAATTTCAAAATATATAGCTAAAAAATATAATTCGAAAAATAAAAAGCCTATGAATTTAACTAATGAAGAAGAAATTAATTATCAAAAAACTAATATTTGTCATATTTGTGAAAATAGTGGTTTTGATGATGATAAAAGAATAAAAGTAAGAGATCATTGCCATTTAACAGGAAAATTTAGGGGTGCTGCACATTTAAATTGTAATTTAAATCTAAAATTCCCTCAAAGTATTCCTATATTCTGTCATAATAGTTCAAATTATGATACACATTTGTTTATAAAAGAATTAGCCAAAAAATATGGTAAAATTGATTTGTTAGCTAATACAGATGAAAAATATATAAACTATTCAGTAAATTCTGGTTATGGTTATGAATTTGAAGGTGATAAACCTAGAAAATTTATAAAATTCTCATTTGTAGATACATTTAGATTTATGGCTACATCAATTGAAAAATTAGCTAAAAATCTTAAAGAATTTAAGCATATAAATAAATTTATAAAAGAAAATGATATAATTGAATATGATGATGAAACTTTAAAAATATTAACTTCTAAAGGTATATTTCCATATGAATTTATTGATAATGTTGAAAAATTAAACTATGATAAAATATTAGAAAAATATCAATTTTATAGTTGTTTAACTAATGAAAATATAAGTGATGATGATTATAAACATTATATAAAAGTTTGGAATAAATTAAAAATAAAAACATTAGGTAATTATTCAGATTTGTATAATATTCAGGATGTATTATTATTAGCTGATATATTTGAAAATTTTAGATCTGTTTGTTTGAAAAATTATCAATTAGATCCAGCACATTATCTAACATCACCATCATTAGCTTGGGATTCTATGTTAAAATTAACAAAAATTAAACTAGAATTAATAAGTGATTATAATATGTATTTAATGATTGAAAAAGGTATTAGAGGTGGTATTTCACAATGTATAACTAGATATTGTAAAGCAAACAATAAATATACAAAAAATTATGATAAAACAAAACCTGAAAATTATATGTTATATATAGATGCAAATAATCTATATGGATGGGCTTTAAGTCAAAAATTACCTTATAAAGATATAACATGGATGAATCCTAATACATATACATTAAATGAATGGGAAGAAACAATATTAGAATTAGATGAAAATGCTGAATATGGATACATATTAGATGTTGATTTAGAATATCCTATTGAATTATATGATGATCATAAAGATTTACCATTAGCACCTGAACATTATAATAATAAACTTTGCACAACATTATTTGATAAAAAAGATTATGTTATTCATTCAAGAAACTTAAAATATTATCTACAAAAAGGATTAAAATTAAAGAAAGTTAATAGAGTTATAGCATTTGATCAAGATGATTATATGAAAAAATATATTGAATTAAATACCAAATTAAGATCCAAATCAACATCAGATTTTGAAAAAGACTTTTTTAAATTGATGAATAATAGTGTTTTTGGAAAAAATATGGAAAATGTTAGAAATAGATGTGATATCAAATTAGGTGACGAAAAGTTTTCATTAAAACAAGCAAAAAAACCTAATTTTAAAACATTTAGTATATTTGATAAAGACTGTATTGCTTCACATATGATAAAAGAAAAGGTTAAGTTTGATAAACCAATCTATATAGGATTTTCAGTACTTGATTTATCAAAATTACATATGTATCAATTTTATTATGAAAAATTAAAGAAGTTTGATCCAAATATAAGGTTATTATATATGGACACAGACAGTTATTTTATAGAGTTTAAAAAAGATCCATATAAAATTATTAAAGAAAATATTAATGAATTTGATACAAGTGATTATAAGAAAGAACATGAATGCTATAGTGAAAAGAATAAAAAAATAATTGGTAAATTTAAAGATGAGTTAAATGGTAAAATATTAGAAGATTATTGTGGTTTAAGATCAAATTTATATAGTTATGAATTTAATAATAAAAATCCTGTAAAATGTAAAGGAATTAAGAAAAGTGTTGTTGATAAAACATTACATATGGATGATTTTAAGAAATGTTTATTTGATGATCAAGAACAATATAGAGAAATGACTTGTATTAGAAGTTTTAAACATGAACTATATACAATTACAATAAATAAATTAGCTTTAAGTAATAGAGATGACAAAAGATTTATTTGTGAAAATAAAATTGATACATTACCTTGGGGGTATAAAAAAAATTATAAATAAATGGAAATTTTAATTGTTCCAAAAGAATTAATAAATAATGATTTTGATATAAAATTATATTTATTTAAAACTAAAATATCAAATAAATTTTTAATATATCTTTTTAAATATAAAAATTATTTTGTATATCATTATAAGTTTAATTTTATAATAGAACCATTTATAAATATAATAAAAAATTATGTTAAAGAAAGTTTTAAAGAAAATGATCAAAATTATATTAATAATTTATAACCATATAATATTGAATTTATACTATAATTTATGTATATTTTTAAATATTTTCTTTAATAAATTTATATATATTCAATAATTTATTATTAAATTTTTATATTTGTTTTGATTCTTTCATTTAAAATATTTATTAATCTATTTTTAAATTTTTTGATTCTTTTTTAATTTTAAAATTAATAAATATAAACAAAATTTTTTTAATAAAAATAGTATGTTTTTCATTATATGATAGGGGGGGACAAATCGCCTCCCCTAAAAATATCTATAAATTTTACTTTATTATCATTATAAGTAAGACCCGTCTTTAAGACGGGTCTCAAATTTGTATATAATTTATTATCTTTATGAATATTTTTTGAATGTTTAAGGAGGGTAACGTTTTGTTACCCTTAAGTTTTTATTGTATAATAAGGTTACCTTCTTTAAAATTTTTTAAAATAAATATTATAATTTATGTGGGACCCATTTTGGGTCCTACCTAATTTTAATAAGTTTTGTATGTTTTTCATTATATGATAGGGGGGACAAATTGTCCTCTCTAAAAAAATCTATAAATTTTAATTTATCATCATCTATATTTATCCTTATTGTTTATCTACCTTTTTTGATTTTAAATTTAATGAATATAAACCAGATTCATTAATAAATATTGTTTTATTATCTATTTTATTGACGCCCTGTTTTAGGGCATCTGAAAACATGTTTGTACATCAATTTCTAGGGTGTCTTAATTTGTGACATCTATAATTTTTATATAAATTAATTTATCATCATTATGTAAGTGTAACTGTTGGTTACACTTGATATTTTTTAAGTTTTATACATTTTTCTTTTACATTATCAATTAAAACTTTTCTAGAATTTTTATATTTTAAAATATTACAAATATCTTTTACTTTAAACCAAGGATTATTTTGTTTACTAAATACAATTAATTTATTATTAAATATAAAATTATTGTAATTAAATCAATTGTTTTATTATTTATGTAGACAGATTTTATATTACAAATTTTGTTTTAATCTTAAATATACAATACTTTTAATATTTTCATTATTTATTAGATTTCCATCACTATCTTGAATAGATATTACAATATTTTGAATTTTATTTATATTTTTTAAAGGAATATAATCAATTTCATTTGGGTTTTCACTAATTTTTGATCCATATTCAACATTTGGATAAAATGAATATAGAATTTCTGATTCTTTATGTAAATGTGAATGATCTTTATAATTTTCAAAACTAGGATCAACTAAATTACAATGTATTTCAATAACATCAAAAGGTCTAATTTTTGGTAGTTTTATTCCTTTTGTTAATACATTTGGTTCAATTATTTTATTATTTAACCCTAATAAATCAATTATAATTGTTGTTACTATAATTTTAACAGGAGATTTTATTATAATATATGGTCCATCATTTTTCAGTATAAAATCATTTTCATCAAATTATTAATTTTCTTTTTAAATTCTTTTAAACCATTAATAAAAATATTTTTATTTCTTCAATTGTATAATTTCCTTTATTTATATCAAAATATTGATCTATAATTTTATCATCTTCATCTTTAATAGAATATCCATAACAGTTTTTATAATCATTTGGTATATTTGATATAAAATTATCTGAATAAAATCCACTTAAACCAATACTATATTTTCCATCTAAATGTATTGGATGTTCTAATCTTAATTCTATTTTGGATGAATGACCAATTATTTTAAATAATTTCATCTTATTTAAATGGAGAAATTTTTAGAAAAAAAAGATAATATAAAATTAGAATCATATGATAAAAATAATAAAAATGATCAACCTATTAGATTATTAATTATAGGAACAAGTGAATCCGGTAAAACTACATTATTATTAAATTTTATTTACAAAAGATTAATTCCATATTCAAATTTATATATTTTAAGTAAATCATTAGAACAACCATCTTATAAATTATTACAAAAAAGATTTAAAAATATAGAATCAAATATTAATAAACAAATTTCTTATTTTTTATGTAATGATATGATTCCACTAAATAAATGTAAACCAAATTCATTAGTAGTTTTTGATGATTGTATTTTAGAAAAACAAGATAAAATTAAAGAATATTTTATAATGGGTAGACATAAAAATATATCATGTATTTATTTATCACAATGTTATTCAAAAGTTGATATGCAATTAATTAGAAATAATTTAAATATGTTATGCATTTTTAAACAAAATGAACATTATATGAAAAAAATATATAATAATTTTGTTGGATCAGATATGAAATTTGATAAATTTAAAACTATTTGTAATGATTGTTGGAAAGAAGACTATGGATTTTTAACTATTAATTTATTGAAAAAATCAAATGATGGAAAATATATGAAAAATTTTTCTGATATTAAATAATGATAATGGCTTGTT
>JAQYXR010000937.1:0-48873 GCA_030545055.2 Neoaliturus tenellus
ACTTCTAATAGTGTTAAATGTTGCAGTTGTTTCAACATTTTTCAAACAAACATCTTTTATAATGTTGAAACTGTACGTTCTTCTTTAGGAAAGATGTCTTTATTCCTTTAGTCTTTTTTTGTGACTTGATATTCGTTCCTTTCATTTATGTACAGTTGAAATGATAGAGTTTAGACATTAATGCTACAATTTTCCATCATCGGCACACCATTTGTTTCATCTTTAAATTTTCCCAATACTTTTTTGTTTTTGTCATAGTCGTAATTTGGATGGTCCTTAGGATAATCGGAAAAAATCAAAATCATCTTTATATACAAAGGTCCGTAAATCCTCATACATGTCATTTGTTTTAATCCAGTAAATAAGTGCATCCGTATCCATATATACAATACCAATGTTATCTCTTTCCATATTAATTAACCATCTTCTTATAATGAAACTCGTACATGTGTGTTTTAGAAATATCCAATATTGACATTCCAAGATATAAAGGACGATCCAATACAACTGATTTTTTTGTTCATAGAAATGACGACAAGATTTTCATTTATAATTACCGATGAACCAAAGTTTGGTTGTTTGCACTAGTTTCTGTAATTTTACTGGATCAGTTACTAATTTGATATTCTTATGTTTCCTTTTGTTTTCTAAAGTTTTGCCAATATTGCATTGTTCATCAGTTTGAAAAAATCTTTTTGAAAACTTGATGTAGCAGCAGCTCTTCTTCTTGTGTTGTTGTCGATGTACGGGTTTCAGCCAACAAGATTGAGAGAATTGTAGTATTCGATTAATTTTTGTAATTTTAATCCCAAGTCTAAAGCCTGTTGTATCATCCAATAATGTCCAACATACCTAGACTTATTGTTTAAAGTCATTAATAATTTTGGCCATCTTCCAGTAGGGGAAATTTCAGTCTTTGGAAGAAGTGGTAAATCGTAATGATGATCATGAAGATGTTCAGGATATTCAAAATCGACGTCAAAAATGTAACCAGTTTTCACCATGCTTTGGTATATCCATTATGTTTCCAATTGATTCTGGATCTATCCATTTTAAAATTATCATATGGAAGGGGATTTGACATTGCCCATCCGTATAAGTTATTTGCATCGAAATAACCTAGAAATGTTGTTGGTTTTGATGCATCATAATCGGGCAGATACTTATTATTAGCCTTATACATGTCTGGTTACACTTTGGTGTCAATCCCCCTCGAACTCCTGATTCTAACATTAAAACCATATCTATATCAGTAAGAAGTTGTAATTTACAATTTGTTTCTTTCAACATGGCTTGCCATGCTAGTCCAGGTGAAGTGTATGAATGAAGAGGGTCCAATCCATATGCTGCAAAACATGTATTTCTAAATTCTTCCATTATATCACATAATAAAGTTACATCTAATTTAACATAAAAATCTGAATATTCTCCCAATGTTGTAAATCCTAATTCATTCCATACTTTACATGCATGATCATAATCCTCTTGAGATATGTCCATGTCGTATAGTTTACTTTTAAATTCTTCTTTTGGCGGAAGTGATGTTTCATTAAACTTTTCTAAACTGTCTATATAATCATATGGGAAAACACCTTTTCGAAGTACGAGATCCAGTTTGTCGTTACTTACAATCTTTTTGTTTCAATAAAATCTTGTTTCCTTAAATTTTCAGAAAGTTTAGACAAACTCGACGGCATAAATCGGTAGGAGTCTAAAATCTTAATTTGACATTTCCAACTGTTTTAGAAAAACTTATAAATTTTTCTGAAGTTTCAGCCAATACATCTATCGAACCATCGTCTCTTCCTAATTCAGGTATTATAAAATGAGCATCATACCCACTGAGGTTATGGAGAACCACAGGAATAAATAGTGGTAAACGATAGCTCAAATTACATTTATTACAAGCAGCACCCCTGTAATAACCTGTAAGGTGGTCATGATCTTTAACTTTATAATTGTACAATGGTAAATTCATTTTTACATAAGAAACAATGAGTTGCATTTTCATGTTGAATTTCCTCTTCTTCCTCCATCGGTTTCATTGGTATAATATTTGTATATAATCTTTGTACATTTTCAGCTATTAAATATAAATGGTCAAGAAATATTGTTTCCACATTTTCACCACGATATACTAGAGGTTCTGAAGTTAATCCATATTGGTTTAAATGTTCTTCTGATAATGTTGATTTAACCATTAAACAAAAACTATTTGGTTTATGCATTTGATATTGACACTTTTTCTAGCTCACAATTTCATCTTCTATAGGAATTAGTGTTGATTCAAAATCAGCATATACAACTATAGGGATACGATATTGATGATGAACTTTTTGAAATGTAATAAATGCTCTGCTTTCTGAAGGTAAAATAATTTTTGCTTCATAATTATTGTTACATAATCTTTTGTGCTCTTGTAACCATTCCATTCCTTGTCTTCCTTCTCGTTGGAAATTAAAAACATCTTTTGCAGATCAGCTTTTTGTTTCGATTTTTTGAAAGTTGTTTATTAACAAGAGAGTCAAATTTCTTTATATACACATAATGAGATACATCTCCTTGTGTTAGTAGTAGTAAATCTGTATGATCTGCTAGTTCTTCTTTAGCAATACGTAAAGGATAAACTTTATTTGAACTATCTATCCAAAAACATTAATAGATGTGCCGGGATTTTTCTTCTCAAATTTTTGATATATCTTTTAGTGATACAGGATAACTAATTCCTTGAAAGTTATATCTATATCTTTGATTTTCATAGTGCTGGTTTGGTTCATTACAATGATTTGGTACAAATTTACATGTCATCGCATATCTAAAACATTCGTTATCTTGATTTTTCACATTAACACATGATCTTGTATCTTCAATTATTTTGGGTAAACGAATATAACTAGATCCCATTAGTCCATATCCATGTTTATGAACTCTTATATTTAATCCTTCAATACTTATAAGACTCCACCCTGATCCTCGTCCTTCATGTTCCTGAATTTTAGTTAATATTTCTTCTATACATTTTTCAACTATTGAATCAATGTCTGAACTTCCTATGATAGTTTGATTTTTAGTTATAAATCCTCTTGGTGATAATTCTTCTTGTACATTTATAAACATAGCTTCTAGTAGTAATCCAAATTTGAGAAATTCAATCTTTTTAATTCTTCTTTTAAAGTTCTACTGATGATTGGTTTTGCTTCTCTAATAAATTCTTCTAAGTTTAAATCTTCATTTTGAATCTTATGATGCATTACTACCTTTCCGGGTAAAGCTGATACTTGTAAATTTGGTAAAGTTGTTGTAGGTCTTGCTGTTATTTCATTTTGTTCTTCTTGTTCTTCTTGTTCTTCTATGTTGTTGTGAATTAGTTCCTTATGTATTTCTAACAGAATATCATCATTAAACGATTCCAAACATTTATCGCAATGATACATGTTTGGTGGTGTTCACTCTCAAAATTTCGCCAATAAATGAAATGAGCTCTCCCTTTCCTTCTTTTATAATAGTTCCCCCACTACTATTTCATCTTCTTCTTCTTCACTTTCAGAAGAAAACAAACGTCTTGGACAAAATATTAATCTTCTACTAACAGATTCTTCATTAATATTCTCTATATGAATTGGAGTTTCAATATGTATTTCTTCATATTCAAATGATGACGAAGACTCTGATATTACTACATCCATATCCAAATTTTCATTCTCCACATCATTGGCATTTTCTTCTTCTGATGTTGTTACATCCACATCCATATCATTTATAGTTTCTACTTCTGAAGTTTCGCTATTATTTTCATCTTCTTCCATATTTAAATCCTCTAATTGAATTTTATACAATATTTCAATCATAGATTTCCTTGGATAACGGTGTTGTCTACAGGAGCCATTTCAGTAAATGAGGAATAACTGTTTTTGATCCGGCTTATATGATATTTTGCTAAGTATGTCAAGGTCATTTTTGATTAAGCGAGAACTGGGAATAGATCACTAAGCAGCATGATGATTCATTACTACAAAGTGATCTATTCCCCATTCTCTAAGAAGTGTCCAATCAATAACCAAAGTCCAAATTCATTTTTTTTTTTGTTTAATTTAAGTCTTTTACATCTTCTTCTTTTATTACACAATTTATAGGTTCATTGTACGATGTTTCAATATGTTGTTTTATCTTGTGCTCCAGCTCTTCTATTCTTGCTTCCTTTATCATTAATTCCGATTGTAAGTAACTGATGTAATCAGCCGCCATGTCTACCGTTCTTGATCTTATTTCTCCTAACTTAACACCAGAATCAATCTCTGTAGTTTGTAAAATCTCAACCTTATTCTTGACTCTCTTACTTTAGCCATTTCTCGAAATCTTTGTTTTCTATCTTCTCCTTTGCTTGTGGTCAAGTCCATACTTCTGACAAGTTTACTTTCAGAGTGATTCCTCTACAGTAGGCTTCTCCTTTATACACTTTCCCCCACCATTTCAATTTCCCCCCACCCTACTAATGTAGGTCAAGGTCATCCAATATAACGCGAGAACGAGGAATAGAGCACTAAGTGGCATGTTAGTCCATTACCACAAAGTGATCTATTCCTCGCTCTCTATTCTACATCTACTTTTTTTTTTTCATTTTACCTATTTTATTATTTTTTTTGTTTTTCTTGGGGGGAATGAGTGTTTACTTCTTACAATCTTCATTCTTCTTCTCCAACTTTTCAATTTTTTCTAACAATTCCAACAAATATGCATTGGTTGCTTGCAAAGTTTGTATTCTAGTACATCCCACTTTAATAGAGGGAACTGTTAACTGTAATTTTGTAAATTCTATCCTTTCTCTCTTGCACCTTTCTCTCATGTATGTGTTTTTCCTGATTCTTCCTGATTGAGCTGATATTAACTTATTACACTCCAAATGGGGTTTTGATACTTTAAATACTGATGTACAAAAATTAGTTGATGTTGTCGGCTGTTGATTTTCATAGAAATTTTGTGTTGAAGTAATAGTTTGCTGATTTCCATAACAATTTATACTTGAAGTGGCCGGTTGCTGATTTTCATACCAAATTGAACTTGAAGTACTAGGCAGCTGATTTTCATACCAATTTGAATTTGAAGTGCTAGGCTGATGATTTTCATAACAATTTGAACTTGAAGTATTTAGTTGATAATTTTGATGCCAATCCACAGATGCCAATACAGGTGTTGTGGAAGGATGCTCCATCGTTGTATAGAGTGAATTCTGTTCTACAATTTTGCTGGTTTTATCTCATTTCCCCCACCAATAACTTCTACATTTCCCCCACCACAATAATTTAAATTAGATACCAAACTTCTAGGGTCACATCCAAATCTTCTTCTTTTAAATATTTTATAAATGCAGAGCTTTCTGATGTTACATTAGGTGTGTTTAAATATGCCATTATTTTGTCATGACTTTCTTCATTGTGAATATAGCAATGTACATTTAGCAACTTTTGATTTTCTTCTTTAGACTTGACAAATCCTGCAACTGAGCTCCAATCTTCATATTTAATTTTAAAATGGCAAATTTCGAACTGCATGTTGTTTCAACAAATGCTGCAACAATATTAAAAGTCTCTTCAAACAGCCTACATTTATACAAGTTCTCCCACCACTTTATAATCCCCACTCTTTTTCTTCCCCACCTTCTTCATATGTAGAAGGGATATCATGATTTTAATGCACTATACTTAATAAATTCAAACAAGTTTTGTGCACAAATGTTACATTTTTTCTTCACTGTTTCAAATTTCATCACTTGGCCTTTTACAAGGTGAACTAATTTACCTCCATCATCTTCAAATTGTTCAAAGTCTAAAACAGATGCTTTTCCACAATCATGACACATTTTTGTTCCATCTTCAAAAATAAAAGCAAGATAAATACCAAATCCACTATTGTCCTTCTTAAATTTCATGACCATTTCACGAATTGGTTGAGGTATTTCACATTTATTTGATGTTATTATATAACGGTAAAGAAACCCATTATTGATAATTTGTTGTAAACACAAAACTAACAAGCTGTCCATAGTGTTAGACTTGTACTGAAAGTTATATCCATAACTATCTCTTTATATGCTCTTACCCCCACCACTTTTATGTAGGTCAAGGTCATCGGATATTAAGCGAGAACTGGGAATAGATCACTAAGCGGCATGTTATTACATTACCAC
The DNA here is from genome assembly GCA_030545055.2 of Neoaliturus tenellus. Classification (NCBI taxonomy): domain Eukaryota; kingdom Metazoa; phylum Arthropoda; class Insecta; order Hemiptera; family Cicadellidae; genus Neoaliturus; species Neoaliturus tenellus. The sequence continues at coordinate 6,185 of JAQYXR010000937.1, forward strand.
AAAGTGATCTATTCCCTATTCTCTAAAAGGGGTGCTGATAATTTAGATTCCTAAAATTTCTTTTCCTTCTTCTTCACCTTCTTGAACAGTTGTATTACCAGACATGTGTGATATTAATTTCTTCAATTCTCGATTTTCCATTTCTAATGTTTTCAATTTTAGATCTCTTGCTTCAACTTGTACTTTCAAAAATTTGATATAACTTCCAGCCCAGTGGAGAGTTTTCAATCTTGGTGCTCCAAGTTTAATTCCTGGTATTTGAAATTGTAGTCTATTAAATTCCATCTTCATATCTTCTCGGTCTTGTCTTTCTTTTTCTAGTCGTTTTTAATCTTTGTTTTTCCCTGAAGAAGAAGTCGGATCACAAGGTACAGGATGAAACATTTTGATCAACAATTTCTCGAAGAGTAAGCTTCTACACAGATAGTCAACACATTTATCCACATTCCCCACCAAATTTAAGTCAGTAGTGGGGAGATGCCAATGGTGGGGAGACGTCAGTGGTGGGGAGAGTTATACTAATGTAATGGTTATTTCTACAGTTACACTCGCTCCATTCTCGAAAAGATATTTGTAATATGGTTCGGGATACTGTTCTCTTTCAGATCCCGCATGTTCTTGAATAAAGTTGAAAGCCAAATTTTTTGAATAATCATTGTGAAATACTTCCCTGACACAAACAAGAATTTTTTCTTCCAAAAATTTGACTTGAACCAATGGTATTTTGCTTACATCGTCCTTGTCCATGATAGGTAGCTTGTAGGTAAAAGTATTAGGTGGTAGTTTTTGTGGTTTATCCAGTAGAGAAACAAAATTTCTTGTACAATTTCTCCTCAATGTCTGGAAAACGATGTATATCAAACAGATTGTAGTATGAAGGATCAAAAGGTATTTTACGAAACATCTTCGGTCACTAGTCTCTTTAAGACTGATCTCCTGCACAAATATTTAACACATTTATAAACATTCCCCACCAACTTTTAACTTGTGGTGGGGATATTTTCCCTCCACTACTTCTTCAAATAGTGGGGGTACCTTAGTCCAATTCAGATTCAGATCAGAAGACAGTAAAGGTGATATGGGTGATTCCAATGATGAATCCAATATAAATATTTCAATAGCTTCCTTAATTATATCTTCATCACTATCATTTATCATTTCTTCAAATAGTTCTTGTTCAATCTGTACCATTTCTTCCTCTTCCATCATAGAATCATTATCAGTTTCATCATAAGTTTCCTCTATGTTTTCTTCCTGTATTTCATTTGTGCTTTCAAAAACATCTTTAACTTGAGAATAATTAATAAATGGAGTATCTCTAGACAACATGTTTCTTTACTACTTCTTTACTTCAAATAACAAACTATGTATCGCTTACTTAGTCTTATATATACTCCTACCCCCACTATTTTTGCCAAACAAAGGAATAGGAAGGGGGTTAGTATCTATTCTTCTCTATCTAGGTTATATTTCATTGCTGTCACATCTACTATAATTTTCTGCTCTTCAATTTTATTGCGAATAAATATTGTCCAAGGAAATAGTTCATTAATATTGTTAATTGTTACTTTTATACTATAACAAAATTTCAAAATGTTCTACTAATGAAACAAAAACAATAACTCCTAGCTCATTGTTTTCCATAATTTTTTCTTCAATTTTTATCCGTAAGTTTGGTATTAAACTCCATATATTAATATCATTGGCTATAAAACCATCAAGTCTGGGTAAGCATCTTGATGCTACAAGGTGTGGGTACAGGACTAGAAACTTGGACGTTCATAGCCTGCCTTTTTATCAATTTTAAAAATGGGGAGGGGGAAGGAATAAGGATTGGGAAGGGATAGGGTATAGGGTGGGGGGAAAAGTAATTTTGTTATTACACTACTTGTGCAAGAAAATAGCCACCAGTGTCCACACCTTGTTCATAGCACTCCATCATAGATTGTGCCCACTGCAACATGCGGTCTCTGTCATTTGGTGTGACAAGGAAAGAATGACTATCACCATACAATATAAAAGAGTCAATTCGTATATAACATCCTAAATTTAACCATTTATTAGCTTCAACCAAAAAGTTTTCTATTGTATCAAATGGAAATTGTGGATCAATTGCTATAACTTTACGTTCTTCACTAAGTTCAACACTATAATCATCATCTTCTTCACTCTCACTCTCACTATCATTATTTAAAATGTCTTCAGGTTGTACAAAAACATCAGAAATTTCGGAACAATTAAAATGGTAATTCACATTAGGAGGCATTTTTTTTCAAATAAATAAATATTTTAAAAGGTGGAGAAAAAAATTACAAGAGATGTACTTCACGGCACAAAGTGCGAGTACAGACTAGAAACCTGAAGGTTCATAGCCCCACTTTTATAAATTTTAAATATGGGAAGGAATAAGGATTGGGAAGGGATAGGGTGGAGGTGGGGGAAGGGTAATGTGGTTATTAAGCCACTCTTGCAACAAAGTACCCAACACCAATGTTCAGTTCGTATGATCTCATCACATCGTCCTGCCAAGTAAGAATTTGTTCTCGATCATTTGGAGTTACAAGGAAGAAGTTACTGTTATTGTAGACAATAGGTGAACCAAGTTATAATGTTGAATCCTAAATTTAGCCATCTATGTGCTTCAAAAATAAATCTTTCAACTACATCAAAAGGAAATTGTGTTTCTATAAAAATATACTTTGAATTGTTCATTAATTTCAATTTCATCTTCACTGTCATCTTCACTTTCATCTTCACTGCTATTATCCATGTCTTCTATCACATCTTCTTCATGTTCTTGGAAAGCATCTTCTTCATGATGTTGGAAACCATCTTCAGGTGGTTGAAAAACATCTGCATTTTCTGAAGGATTAAAATTTTCATTAAAGTAAGGAAGCATTTTAAAAATAAAGATATTAAAACTGGCAGGAACAAAGCAACAAGAGCGGCGAAGCAACGAGAATGGTGGAAGAAACCAGAATGAAACACTAGCCATAGCCGGCGCGTCTTTTATAACGTATGCAAATGAGAGGGTTAGCAGCCGGCCATGACCGGTCATTGGCCCGGGAGGTGGGGGAAGGAGTGGGGGAAGGAGTAGGGGAGAGGGGGGGGGGGGGGGGGCTCCATTTTTTCGGGGGGGGGGGGGGGGGCTCCATTTTTTCGGGGGGGGGGGGGGGGGTCATTGACCTTTCAGGTCCGGTCATTGACCCTAAGGAGTGGGGATGGACACAGAACCCTCCTTTGCTTACTACTACACGGATCAAACTAGCCATGTACCAGAACTTATTTCTGCTAAGTCGCATGTAAGCTAAATAGCTTACATCCCTAAATTTAAGTCTTAGGTGGCCTGAAAAGGAGCCGTTTGGCTGGGTTTGGTGGACTGCTATGGAGCTTAAGGCATAAAAAAATAAGGGACTTCAATGTTGTTTTCCAAATGGATTTCAGCAGGATCGGCTGTGTGTAAACTTGTACAAATTATTGCACAAATATCACATTTTTCTTCTTCTGGGATGATAAACTTGTATGACAAGTAACATTTGTATTCATAAATTCCACCATCTATTGTAAAATCAATAATCCATTTCTATTGCAGCCGAACCACATTCTGGACACATATTGTTCCATCCATAAATTTATACTGAAGATAATGAAAAAGTCCAAAATTTTCCCTATAAAAAGAATACACTTCTTGACGTAGTGTTAGTGGAAGGTTTTCCATCTCAAATGCAAGTTCCGCCAACACTATATTTGAAACTATCTGTCGCAAACATAATTCTAATAGAGTAGGCATGTTGCAGCAGTGGTCTCACGGATTGGAATGAAGACTCTGGAGTAGCTAGTATAACGGTTAGATGTAGGTAGACAACCGGTCATGACCGGCCATTCACCCAGAGGAGTGGTAGGGGAACTAATGGTGGGGGAAGAAGTGGTGGGGGAAAGGGGGGGGGGGGGGGCTCCATTTTTTCGGGGGGGGGGGCTCCCATTTTTCGGGGGGGGGGGAGGGGGGGGGAGGGGGGGGGGGGGGTCATTGACCTTTCAGGTCCGGTCATTGACCGAAGAATGCACACAGACACAGAACCATCCTTTACTCACTACTAACATGAAAGTAGGTCACGAGACTTAGAGTGTTAAAAAATAATGGGGGAGAAACACAACGCTATAACGCGTTGTGTTTCTCCCCAGTATTTTTTAAGCAATATTTGGAAAAGCTATGTGAATTTACTTGCTACGCCCCCACCTTGTAATACCATCCAGTTTGTGTCTGAGGAGATAGTCTTTAGAGTCTAACTCATAAACTGATTTCTCTTTGCGCAAGGATTCAATCACTTTAATATTATATCTTAAGCCGTTACAAGTTGCCAAAATGTGTTCGTTGTCAATAACACGTTCAAAAAAATAAACACAACCTCTCTTAAGCCTATTTCCTTTCACACCAATAATTTTGGATTGGTATTCAACAGTGGGGGTTTCTGTCACTTGTGGTTCAGAAATGTGTTTTACGACATGTACACGGCAAAAACTTTCGTTTTTTACACATTTCCTCCCACAAGGTGATCTTTCTTAATTCCCCTAGTAAGCATTTCAGGGGCAAGTAGTGGGACGGCTAAATGCCCTACGACGCTCTTCTTGTAATAATTGAAATTGCTCTGAAGGAGCAGGTTTAGGAGTAGGTTTAGGAGTAGGTTTAGGAGTAGGTTTAGGAGCTGGTTTAGGAGCTGATTTAGGAGATGGTTTAGTAGCAGATTGAGAGGAATCAGTTTTATGATAAGGTATGATCTTTAGGTTGTACTAAGTGGTGGGGTAGGAGGCAATGGTGATAGTGGGATAATAGGTGTGCTAAGACGATGAACAATGGTTTCAACGGAAGGGGTATTAGGATAGTGATGAACTGGCTTCTGCGGTGGCGCATAGTGTTGATGGTGGTGGCGGCATAGTAGTTGATGGTGGTACAGAGTCCTTTGAAGGCGAAGGCGAAGGCGGTGAAAAAATACTACGAAGTCTAGAAGTGTTAGTTGGCGGAAGAATAGCTCTAGAAGTTGAAGGTTCAGATGCAAGTCGGTTCTTGTAGCAATCAGGGAAGGTTTTTGAGGCGAAGAGTTTTCTTAGGTGCAGGAACAGCTGTAGTAGAAATAGAAGTCGAAGTAGAAGTAGTAGTCGGTACAGAAGACATGGTTATAACTCCAAGTTCGCAGCGTAACGTCTGGAATCAGAATGAAACACTGGCCGCGGCTGGCTCGGCTTTTATAACGGTATGCAAATGAGAGGGTTAGCAGCCGGTCATGACCGGTCATTGGCCGGGAGGTGGGGGAAGGAGGTGGGGGAAGGAGTGGGGGAAGGGGGGGGGGGGGGCTCCATTTTTTCGGGGGGGGGGGCGGGGGGGGGGGGGGGGGGGGAGGGGGGGGGTGGGGTCATTGACCTTTCCGAAAGTGGGTCAAGGTCATTCAAGATTTATAATGATCCAAGGTGATGGAAACAGTAATACTGTTCCCACCACCCTGTTTGCCTAACGGTTCCCACTCCCAACCCACTAGTTACGTTCTGCAAGGGAGGTCCCTGGGCCGTCCGCATCAAAGCGTAACTTCCCGTCCGCATCAAAGCGTAACCATTAATTCAGGGAAACTGGAACAGTTAATGCAGAAACGCAACTCTAACCCCACCCAAACTAATCCCACCCATCATATTCCTAAACAAAATGCAAAAAAAAGTCCGACTTGCGGATGTCCCACCCATTTTAAATGAAGTTCAACTGAACTTCTGAATTTACAGTTAATCTACCCCCTAACATCTAGCTGTAAGGCAAAACAAATGCACAAAACAAACATAAATTATTAGTACCAACACATCATTATTAAAAACCAATAATTCAACACAACCAAATACCATCATTATTCTTAAAAATTAATACACCTTAATGCTAAACCCAACTTATAACTAACATCGCAATGCGCAAATTATTTCTTAAATAAATACACCTTTAAACTAAACACACACACACACATACCACATTGCATTAAAAAACGCAACATAGTAGAAGAAGTTCAAATATATATAGGCCTACTATATATTTGAAACCTCTTGCTGAGTTGCCAACAACCTTTCGCTATGAAAGTTTGTTGGCGACTGAAGCAAAGATATAGCTCCTATCGCTCCTCGGGTTTTCAAGGAGTGGGGGAAGTTGTTTCACTCCAGTACAGTGTTCAATCCAGTCCAATTCGCAGCAGTGTAAAAGGAAGGCGAAGGAGTGGGGAGCAGCATATGCACAGCAATGCAAAACCAAGGTTTGAGGTTAGAATTATCCATGTGCAGTAGCGCTAAAGTGAGTAATACAGACTAGGCGCAATGCGCAATAGCATAGTCACTATTCCGATCCGGAGAACTCGTTGACATGCGCAGCAGGTTTGAGGTTAGAATTATCCATGGCAGCTGCCATATTTAGTCTGGTTTCACCACATAAAGTCAACAACCGGTGGTGACCGGCCATTGACCTGGAAGAGTGGGGGAAGGAGTGGGGGGAAATAGTAGGGAAAGGGAAAGGGGGGGGGGGGGGGGGCTCCATTTTTTCGGGGGGGGGGGGGGGGGGGCTCCATTTTTTCGGGGGGGGGGGGGGGGGTCATTGACCTTTCCGGTCGGTCATTGACCCCAAGGAGTAGGGATAGACACAGAACCCTACTTCTCTTACTACTCATGTGAAAGTCGGTCAACCAGTCATTTGCTTGCCATCTGCCGCCATCTGGCTGGAGTTATTGCCTCTATAAAGGTGGATAGTTTATCTCGCTACAAACATTCATTGCCTCGCATCCGCTCGGTCATCATCTCTCGTTAGTTTTATGTTATGACTACTTCACTTACTAGGTTTGAGGTTAGAATTATCCATGAAATAGCCTTTGTAATTCTAACCTATAAAATTACTACTCTGGCTTTCTGTTTCAATTTCTTTTACACTTCATTTTATATCTCAGTCTTATTTTAACTTCTGAACTTAACACATCGATTATAATGACTGCACAATGTTTAAAATTAAAGCTTTTGCGAACACAACACATATTACGAAGTACTTCTAAACCTTCAATTTCAAAGTGTTAAAACTAATTTAAATAGAGTTAGGAAGAAGTACAGTTTTAACCCATTATACTGTTCAACAACTTCTCAGGTTAATGTTGATGATAGTGTTATTTACGACATTTACATTCTATGTTACACTTAAATAACTTAGAACTTGTTACACCTATCGACTGTGTTCAACAAGTTTTTTTTATTTTACCCCCACCATTCCCTATATAAGGGCCCCGACAATAATTCCTACTTCATTATCTTCTATGCTCTTCAGCTAACAACATCTCCACTCTAATTCACACTACAATAATAATGGAAACCAACCAAGAAAATGGTTCAAGTTCATGAAATATCATCAACAACTCATCCAAGGGAAAATCCTTCTAGAAATTCAACTTCAACAACTCCTCAGAACCCTGTACAAGTTCAGATGTATCTTCTACAACAATAAATGATGTAGAAGCTATTCTTCAATCCCTTGTCGGTTTCGACTGACCTGTATGACGATCACCGATAAACTGAACTCTTAGAGTTCAATCTTTTTTAAAACCCCCTCCATATGACCTTGAAGCAATTATCCCCTCTCCTTTATACACTAACTCCTACTTCAAAAATTAACACCATCTGCTCACCCCTTCTCCACCCCTTCATTTGATTTAGCCTCTCCCCACCTGAAGCTATATTGCATGGCATATGGCTGCAGCGACTGATTTGGCAGCTGGCCGATGGCAGCTGGCCGGCAGCGGCTGGCAATTGGCACGACTTCCGTTTTGAAAGTAACCAAACCCCCACTACTGTCTTTGATCTAAAGAACTTGTAATGCTGTTAAGAAAATTAAAAACTGCTCTGACTGTTGACTTTCCACGGCGAAACCCATACTGCCTTAAAGAGAAGACATTATTCAATTCAAGAAAATTCACTAATTTTTGACAAATTATGGCCTCTATAATCTTTGAAAAGGACGGAGATTGAAATTGGTCGGTAATTCCAGGGTGGCTCGTGCTACTGGACTTGAACATTGGAATAACCTTACTAATTTCGAAAACCTGTGGGAATGTGTCAGTCATTATAATAGAGTTGCAGATGTGAGTAAAAGCATTGCTGATAGTATGGAAACATTTGTTTAAAACAAAACATAACAAAGAATCTCATCGATGCCTGTAGCTCTGGTACCCTTTAGCCCCTTCGATTCATCGGACGATAAAAATTGCGTAGGAGAAACACGCTTTTTATCCTAGTTGGCGTTTTAAAAAAAATTTGTTATTGTTGATTTTATTATTCATCATAAATATTTAAAACAAATCATAAAATATTTATTTAAATGCTATTCCATCTTAAAAGTAATGGACATGTTGTTTAATGGGGAACTTAGCCATTTTAATTAATTTTTATAGTATCAATCTTCTACTATATATTTGTCAAATACCACTGACTCACGTATCAACGCACAGCCTAAACTACAAGACCTCAGAACCTTGAAATTTTGTATGGACGTTCCTTTTAGGGTGTAGGCCATCCACTAAGAAACGGTTGTTTTTGAAAATCCTTCAGGGCTCCGCCCCACACGTCTTCAAAGTTACCATGTTATTCTTATGGAAGCAACATTTTTGTATTGAAACATATGATTACATTAAGGAATATTAATTTTGTAAACAGCTGTTCTAATTCAAATTATTGAGGGGAGATTGGTAATAGAAACTAGAGGATAGTTGCGGCGAGTGAGCTTAGCGACCAAGCTAAACCTGACGGGGAGTGATTACTGACTGACTCATCATGAAATCTCAGGAACTACCAAACGTATTTACTTGAAACATTAAACACAGGTTCGTCTTGCCTCTTAGGTGCTCACTAAGAAATGATTTAACAAAATTCCTTCAGGGCTCCGCCCCACAGGCCTTCGAAATTTTAATATAACGCTATCCGTATGGCCAATTTTAAATACGAATTAGGAAACCTGCACGGTTGAAATTTGGAGTGATTTTTTTTTCTTAGGTGCTCAAAAAAGTGCTTTAACATCCCTTTTAGGGCTCCGCCCCCCAGGACTTCAGAATTACTTTAGAGCCTCGGGGTCTATATTTGACATGGACAATTGCTCTTTGCTCATGGGTGCTCACTAAAAAACGGTTTTCAAATACAGTTTTCGAAGTTCTTTAGGACTCCGCCCTACAGGACTTAAAATTACTTTAGGACTTCCGGGGTCGTTATTTGACATGGACGTTTCTCTTTGCTCATGGGGTGCTAAGAAAACGGTTTTGCAAACACAGTTTTCGAAGTTCTTTAGGGCTCCGTCCCACAGGACTTCAAAATTACTTTGGGCCTCCGGGTCGATATTTAACATGGGCATTTCTCTTTGCTCACGGGTACTCGCTCACTAAGAAACAGTTTTTCAAATACAGTTTTCCAAGTTCTTTAGGGCTCCGCCCACAGGACTTCAAATTACTGTTGGGCCTCCGGGTTTAAATTTGAATCGGACGTTCCTCTTTGCTCATAGTTACTTACTAAGAAATAATTTTGAAAAATTTCGTTTAGGGCTCCACCCCATAGAACCTCAAGATTACCATGGATTCTAGGGGGTATAAATTCAACGTGGATGTTCCGTTTTGCTAACAGGTGCTCACTACAAAATGGTTTTGTAAATATAGTTTTTGTAGTTTTTTAGGGCTCCACCTCACCTGACTTCAAAATTAATCAAGGGCCAAAGTGTTTTAAATTTGACATGGACGTTCCTTTTTGTTCATAGGTGATCAATAAAAAACAATTTTGCAAATTTTTTTTAGGGCTCCTCCCCACAAATTCTCAAATCTACTATAGATCCTACGGGTTGAAATTTAACGTAAAGGTTCCGGTTTGATAATAGGTGTTCACTAAGAAACAGTTTTGCAAAAGTACTGTTTAATGTTCTTTAGGGCTCCGACCCACATGTCTTCAATATGACTGTAGAGCCTACGGGGTTGAAATTTGACATGGTCGTTCCTATTTGCTCATAGGTTAGGGCCTTTTCTATTTAAGAAACCTTTTCTCTCTAAGAACAGCTTTTGCGAAATTCCTTCAGAGCTCCACTCACACTACTTCATTGTTCCAATGTCATTCTCAAGGAAGTAGATTTCGTTGCTCTTCAAAACGATTGTATTACCTATAAAATAAATTCAATCACGAGCGAAGCCGTGACGGGCAACAGCTAGTCTATATATATAATTCTGTAAGCGATATTTCTTGAGCAAAATTGTGAGCGTCATACAGATCGCAGAAAGATGGGAGGGGTCTCAAATTAAAGGTCTCGGTCCCATGCACGAGGGAAAACTATCGGCGTGTCTATAATGTTAACAGGAAATGAGAAATCACGTAAAACGTCCTCAATAAGAATAGCATGGGGTTTTTTTTTTTTTTTTTTTTTTTTTTTTTTTTTTTTTTTTGAGGGAGAGGCGGAAAAATGCATTACGCACACAGGTGGCCAGCCTGTAGTGTGGGGCTCCCCTAAAAACGGGTTTACCCACTAAAAAACCTCCTCTAGTCTTTATGAATCTAACCTGGAATTGTTTATCACATTACGTCAGGCTAGGCCTAAATTTGGCTTACGCCCGTCGGGCTCGCTCCTTATCCAGCCGCTCTATCAAGGGATCTGGGCCACTTCGCGGTCCAGATCGGTTTTCTTTTCCAGGAGGATGCCCCGGACGAACTGTGACAAACAATCCCAGTTGCCCTCATCCTCCAAAATCTTTTGGCAGACCGAGTCCACCGAAAATGCACCAAATATTTGTGTGGCCTCCAGGCGGGGCCCTTCCCAACGGGGACATCGGAAGAATGTGTGTTCCGCATCGTCGGGAACACCCGGGCAATAAATGCAGTCCGGTGAACCGGTCTTTCCCATCCGGTTCAGGTACGACCGAAAATAGCCGTGACCTGTCAAAAATTGGGTCAGGTAGTAGTCCACCTCCCCATGCCGCCGTTCCACCCATGGTTGGACCTGCTTGATAAGTCGCGCAGTCCATCGTCCTCGGGTGTCGTGCTCCCAGCTGTGTTGCCACTGCTGGAAGGTTCGGGAGCGCTCTTCTGTTCTTGCCGTGTCCTTGCCGATCTCGCCACGTCTCTGATAAATCGCTTTCCTCTCCCCTGCCAAGAGCTTGACAGGGATGACTCCGGCGACCACCAGGACGGCAGGCTCGGACACTGTCCGGTAGGCGGAACACACCCTGAGCGCGGCTTGACGCTGAACCCGGGCGAGTCGCAGCCTGTAGCACTCCTGTAGCACTAGCATGGGGGTTTAAAAACCGTCTGTTTTGTATACATTAAAACAAGTGTTATGGTTTAATTTCAAAATGAGACACAGATGATAACATTGAGTGAAGATAACATAATAATTCACACCAAGATAAGCAATCTATATAAGAATTCTGTAAGCGAAATGTCTTGGGTAAAACTGTGAGCGTTTTTTACAAATCGCAGGAAGATGGTAGGAGTTTCAAATTAAAGGTTTCGGTCCCATAAAGCGTATCCATAAAGTTACGAGGAAATGAGAAATATAGTGAAACGTCCTAGCATGATGGGGATTCGAAAAGTGTTTTCTTAGTGTACATTGAAAGATATGTTTTGGTTTTATTTTAAAACGAGAGACAGACGATAAAATTTAGTAAAGAACTTTTCATAGCCAATTGACAAAATTAACCCTAGAGTGGTAATAAGATAATAAGACGTTTTGTTGCTTTGAGCTATTTAAAATTCTACTAGGAGAGTTAGCCTTACATACTATTACAAATTGACTGCTGATTTTACTGTTGTAAACTATAATTGTACTATAATTTAAATTGTAAAAAAACTGAGCGTGTATGCAAATTATAACATAAATGCTTTATGATCGTTGATAGAGATGCAATGGGCGATGAATTGTTGTTTGAGAAACACCTACATTATTTCCATTGTTTTGGTTTTATTTTAAGACGAAAAGTGTCAAATGATCATATTGAATGACGATGACACATTAATTGATACTTAAAGTGTATCAGTCAGAGAGTTTTGGTATTCTGTTAGATGAATTTTCCAAGAAACCTTTTAGTCATTTCATGGATTGTAGGATTATAGAAGACGAGTTAAAATCAAAGACGTTTGTCCTACATACTGGAGGAAAATGCAGCAGGTAAAAAAACGTAACAACAAAATGGAAAATATATAAGAATGATTATTTTCTGAAAGGTTCTCCTTAAAGATTCTCCATGTAGTGATTTAAAGAAAATCTGCTTTGTTTACACAAAATTAAGAGTTTTGATTAGGAGGGATGAATATTCACAGCAAGTGAAGATGCACTTTGAGGTGCTGTGTTTAAATTTTGTGACTAAAACATAAAAAATAAAAAACTGACAGGAGCTAAAAAATCAATGTTTTTAGCCGCTTTTCTGAGTTATATTAAAAAGCCATCACAACCACAGCTCAATTAAGGGACTACGATTTCTTTCAAAACTTATTTTCCATAGATCGATATGAGGTTAACAACAGACAAAATACAAACATTTACAAACGAGCATTTACAAGCATTTATTTACAAACATTTATATGAAACATTTATTTCATTTACAAACATTTACAAACGAGTGACCTAATAGTACAGGATTGATAAGAGTACCCCGGGGGCGAATGGTCTGTTAAAACGGTATTGTTAAAATATTATATACCTCAAATTAAAATAAAATTTTCTGGAAACCTTCGTCGTAGAAGAAATGGTGATACGCTATGGTTCATGCTATTTTAATTTTATGATTAGGGGCTTTTGCCCCTATGAGCCACTAGTTTTATAATAATTTGTTATGAAATTATTTAAACTATATAATTTATGTATTCAATAGTGGACAAAAAAAATTCTCATATTTTATGCCCTGCAGCAGAATATTACAGTATCTAAACCGAGAGCATCGGACTAATTTTCAGATTCCTATATCAACCATTTTCCAATTTCCTGTTTCATTTGGTCCCGTTTCATTTGGACGGATCTGATCTTACTGCCCAAATTACTTACACTGACTGCACCGCATCAGGCGGAAGGTACAATCCGTAAAAGTACGGAAGGGCAGCAATACATATGAAACTGAGAAACGCATAAGAACGTATTAATATCCCTGTGTATTTCAAATAGTTTTATTAATTAATGGTTGATTGTTATTTATAAAAGAGGATGTTGGATACAGGGTGTCGCTGAATTCTCTACCGACCTCTTGAGGTATTGTGCCTGACATAAATACAAGCCAAAATATCATATTGGCAGCCGCCATTTACTATTTTTTTTAAATATTTGTTAATATAAGAACGGTTTGTTGTATTATGTTAAAACTTGGTACATGACTTTTTGAGGCAAAGGTATAATTGAAGAAAAATAATCAAATTTTTACAGCTCATATTTTCAAAATGGTAGCTTGTCTTGAAAGGAAGAAGTTTTTTTGGGCTTCTTATTTTAGCGTAAAGTCTGTGACTGATATTACTATAACTAAGAAGAATTGATAAGTTTACCGAGCAAATGTTCGGCTCGTAGGTACTTTTATTTTAGCAAAACCACTGTTCTTCGTGAATAAATTAAATTCATTATGATTTGCTGTTTGATTTTGTAACATACAATAAATGTTTAATCGTTGTTGTTGTATTGTTAAGCCAATAATTGATTTAAAAGTGATAGGCCTCAATAGAAAACCTAACTACCTCTTGATATCAAATTGTGATTATTAATTTTAGTGTTCAAGAACTATCCACACATTAATTTTAAGACATTAAAATCAATTACCTTACGAAAATATTTTCCCAATAATCGAGAAGAATTAAATTATTATAAAATACGTTGTAAAATGACTACAAATAACGATTATTACTGAAGATTATCAATGAGTATTATGATGATTAAATACATTGATTTAAATTGATCGTAAAATACTTTGTAAGTAATTACTTAAATGATTATTAAGTGGTAGAAGCCTTGAAATGTTCTCTTCAAACTATATGGATAGTTCTAATTAAGAAATTATTTCAAATAATTTATCAACACAAGATAGGTATTATTTACGGTCGGTGTTAATAGTTTTCAGTTATTAATACAAAGGCTCTAAAAGTTAAAATATTTAAATTATTATTTGCCTAAAAGTGTTTTCCTTTTCAAATAGTTAATAGTTTTATCTTTAAGATTACCTATCAAATATGTTAATAGAACAGGTTGTTATATTTAATTTGATAAAAAAAGACATTATAGTTTCAAAATATTAATGTACTGTTTACATTTACAACACTATTCTCCTATTATTAAAATCCATTCAACTATACTTTATCAAGCGTTATAATATAAGAGTAAATACTAAATTTATCAGTCGAATCTAGTGTACAACATTTCATCCTAAGCCTCTTAAAGATTCAAGAGTCGACGTCGCCTTCGGCGTCAAGGATCTCATTTGTTGGTTATCTAGGTCAAGATTTCGATACTGCGGATGTCTTAACGTGTAATATCAGATTACCTTAATGGTATTTCTATAAGTGTTAATTTGCATGTAATTCAAGTGAATGAAAATACTAGTTTTTAACGAATAATGCCATTTATTTAGTCTTAGGCCAAAGTAATTAATTTGTTATGAATTATTAGCTTGGACAATCATTTTATCAAGATATGCTAAATGACACCTTAAGCAGCCACAACATCACTAGACTACCACTTCCTCCAACACGAGTCACCCCTACATCTAAGACATCAATAGATTTCATCTGTACAAATATGGACACGAATGAAATAACCACTAATGTGATCCATGCTGGAGTTTCTGACTACACAGCTCAAGTCTGTGAAATAAAGTACACAACAGATCCACCAAAACAACAAAGTACAATGCGCAGAATATTAAACCAAAGAAACCTTAACCTACTAAAGGCTCAGTTGGAAAATGAAGACTGGCAAAATGTACACAACACAGACTTAGCAGAAACAGCCTACAATAATTTTTTGTCAACAGTTGTCATCAATCTTAACTCAACTTGCCCTAGGAAAAATGTCCGCCCTAGGAGGAGGAAGGCGATGGTCTACGCTGACGGATAAACAAATCGACTGAAACAAATCTATCTACAATGTCTCCGAAAATATGAACTCACTGGAGCGCCAGCAGATAAAAATGATATGAGCAAGGCAAAGGAAGATTACGACATGAGGCCAAAATCAATAAAACGCCAAGCATTAGCAGATCACATAACAAATGCTGAAAATAAATCCAAGGTCTTATAGCAAGTCATAAACAATGAGAGGAAGAATAATCAACAAAAAACAACACAAATGCAAATTGCCATAGGACGTGAGATCGTCACCAACCCCCACACAATTGCTAATCACTTCAACCAGTTTTTTTACCAGTATTGCAGAAATTACCCTCAAAAACCAGCCAAAAGTCACAAAACAACCTGTACCTCAACAAACCACAGATAACGATTTAACACAGCTACCTTTCACTAATGAACGAGAAATTGAAGAGATCATCGACTATCTCAAACCCAAAACCTCGTCAGGATTAGATGAAATTTCAGCAAAGATACTGAAACACTGCAAAAAAGCTTTAATCCCATCTCTAGTCAAAATAACAAACTTATCCCTTACTCAAGGCCACTTTCCAGCCGCACTTAAACAAAGTAAAGTATACTCCAAGCTAAAAAGTGGAAACCAGACTGAAGTAAAAAACTACAGACCAATATCATTAATCTCAACCTTTTCCAAAGTAATTGAGAAAGTAGTTTTAAAAATATTAATGGACCACTGTGAATATAACAACCTGTTAACAGAAAGCCAACACGGCTTCATCAAGGGAAGATCCACAACATCTGCCATAATCAAACTTGCGGAATTCATCATCGATAGCTTGGAAGAAAACATCTGGTTACTGGTATTATGCTGGACTTCAGCAAAGCTTTTGATTGTTTGGGACACGAACTGATCCTCAACAAACTTGAACAACTTGGTGTGAAAGGACAAGCCCACGCGTGGTTCAGGAGCTATTTAGAAGGAAGAAGCAAGGTTGTTGAGATTCAAGACACACAAAAAAACAACCCTTTACTCATAAATAGGGGTGTGCCTCAGGGATCGGTATTGGGACAAGTCCTATTCATTCTCCTGACAAATGACATGCCACAATATCTAGGAATGCACTGTACTCCCCTAATGTATGCTAATGATACGACACTTTTAGTCGCCGCGTCATCACCAAACAACTTAGCTATCAACTCTTACATTGCACTAAATAAGGCGTATCAATACTGTCATGAAAAGGACTTAGTTGTAAACGCTGAAAAAACCAAACAACTAGCTTTTGGGAGAAGACAGGAAGAATTCCCAGAGCTGCCAGAATTGTCAATGGAAAACCAGACAAAATTTCTAAGAATGACTATCGACAATGCCCTATCCTGGAACAATCACATTGATACACTCTCCAAAAAGCTGAACTCCTGCTTATATGTTTGGAAAAGAGTAAACTTTGTGAGTGTCGAAGCTACAACAAAAACTGCCTACCATGCATTGTTCGAGTCCCACTTGCAATACGGCCTTGCAGTTTGGGGAGGCACAACAGCAGGGAACCTTAATAGAATTCTGCTTCTTCAGAAAAGAGCAATCAGAATTATGGTCGGCCTTGGCCCAAGGGAGAGCTGCAGAAATGCCTTCAAAACTGCAAATGTGTTAACAGTCATTGGCTTATACATAAAAGAAATCATACTATATGCCACAATCGAACAGCTGCAACGAGGCCATGATATACACACATACAACACCCGTCACGCATCAAACTTTCACCTCCCTCTACATCACACTGCATCATACGAGAGGAAAGCATCATACATGGGGAGAAAACTCTTCAACCTCCTACCAGAAGATCTAAAGATGCTGAACATGAAGAAATTGAAGACAGCCCTGACCAACTGGCTCATCGACCGACCATTTTACTCCATCGATGAATTCCTGGACTGGAGGAAGAATGAAGAACCTGGACTGGCCTAATGAAGAAAAAAAAACTATGTAAAATTGACGCCATTGCATTTCTCTATGTTATGTTAATAAAGAATTTGTCTATTGTCTATTGTCTAAGATAAAATTTCTAATTGTTCTTGGCGTAATAGTAGTGCTTTTAAGGGGAATGAAAAACTTTACACACTACTCGGAATAACTAATCCCTTCTTAAAAGAATAAAACTAAGACAGATTTTCTATGTACATTAGTACAGATTCATCTGGTTCTGAACTGTGTTTATGAATTTCAACATAAAATGAGCATTTGTAATACTTATGAGTTTTCATAACTAAGCATTAGCCAAAAATGAAAAATATTCTTATTATGTGGGTTCTGTAAATTTTTTATGTGCATCGTAACTACGAAATAGATAAAATTAACATTCAATGTGTGACACTTTATGATCGGAATGTTTTTCATCGTCAATAAAAATTCTCTAGCTCTGCTAATCCAGAGAGTGTAAGAGAATTTCTGTATTGTCAGGTTGTGAGCACACAACGTGGTCAAATGTCCATTAGCTAAGTGCCAATCACACCAGCAATACTTTTTGCAAACTTTGAATGCAGATTTTCAAACGTATTGACTGAGTTAAGTTTATGATTAAATAATTTTTTGCCTTTAAATAATTTTTTACTAACAAATCACGTGGTTCTTGAGTGTCATACGACCGTAATTTTAACAAAATAATTTTTATCTAGAAATTTCTTTTTAATTTTGAAGGATTACTTTTTAACTAAAGTAATGAAATCTCGGTAAGCCAGTGTGAAATATCACTGACATAGTGCCGGGTGTGCCAACGACTAACTGCCAAAACTTGGGAAAGCTTTTGAAAGTTACCAACACAAAACATCGTTCAGTTTGTTATTTGAAATCCTTTTTCCCTAACATGAATCAATATTGTTTTACTTGATTAACTCAATAAGATATAACAATTAAAAAAAAATATTACTATTACGAGACAGAAAAAGCTTTTGTTTTTAGTTATATTTTAACAAAGATGGAGTTAACTTAGTATTTTATTTCACATTTCAACTTATTACAAAATCATGATTGTAAAATCACGCTTTTTATTGTACTTTTAATGGGACTATTGTTTATTATTATTCGTATTTATATAAACTGTTAACAAGCATTTTAG
This sequence comes from Neoaliturus tenellus, assembly GCA_030545055.2. Taxonomy (NCBI): domain Eukaryota; kingdom Metazoa; phylum Arthropoda; class Insecta; order Hemiptera; family Cicadellidae; genus Neoaliturus; species Neoaliturus tenellus. The sequence goes on from JAQYXR010000937.1 coordinate 24,373, forward strand.
AGTTTTATAGATATACATTTTTAAAATTATATTGTCTTTTTGTAAGAAAACAAAAAATGGAAACTATATTTGTTATTTTTTACGTCATACACTCCACGAGTAGAAATTTGCTTTTGAGTTCGTTCTAACGTATTTAATGCAATGGCTGTCACTTAAATTAAATATTTTAATTTTAAATATATATTAAATATTCTTTTTTCCTCTCAAATGATTTTAATGCGTAACTGAAACTACGGAAGGCACAAGATTGTTTATCCTTTTCATATATATATATTACTTTATCAATAATAATTAGGTTATTTTATTAATTATTTCTTAACATGAACAAAAAAGGGAACTAGAAATTTGTGTAAATTGGTTGGTAAAGCTTATCAGAGAAAGAAAAGCTGAACGACACAGGCTAGCAGTAAAGGGGCAAATGGAGATAAAATGTTTTCAATTATCGGTTGTCGCGATTTATGAAACGTCACTTCCGGTGCTAAAAACTGATTGGTTGTCGTTTATCGGGACATTTTACTTACCAGGAGTATCCTTTTAGTTTTATAAGTCAATTATAAGCGTGTAAACATGGAAATTATATGTTATGTCAAATGAATGATAAATAGTCAGAGACGTGAATTGTGAAAATGAAAGATTCAATTCTGTGCTATAATACATTGAATAATTTTTGATAAAGCTAAATTTAACAATAAGCTGACGGAGATTCAAAAGAGCCAGAGCAGCGAATTTCTATCATTTGAGTGAAATATACTATGTTTATTACCACAATCTAATATAAATATATTAATCAATAAATACAAAAAAGGTATTCGATTAGTTAGTAATATTATAAGAGTTTGTATTCAACGGGCTATAGTATGAAATAACTCAATCAAAATTAAAATGTTGAACCTTTTATTAGACAATATTAATTACAATAAAGTCTGGACACCAAAATATGAAACTAAAATATATAAGACCCATACAATTCTCTTGCATCAAGTTGTGAGATATAGTTTAAATGCATTTCTTTAAACAAATTTTACATAAAAAAATCAATAATTTACAAAATAATGAGTAGCTAAAAACGTTTTAATAGCCGGGAAGCAAATTATAGTTTCTAGCTTAGCCACTCTGCCCTTTTTCTAGTTTGCACAATGGAGATTTTCGGAGCAAATAATACAGCTACACACACTTAATCCGTTATATTATCAATAGTAATCTGTGTTTTGATTGAGTGAACTTTATCTGCAATTCAATATTATATGTCATGTTTCCAAATACGCGGTCGGCAATGTAGTGTACAGTGAGGGCTCCTGGCGGCGGGATGCTGAACTGGAGCGACGACAGCGCTCCTAGTGGACAACTCTGGAAACATTATTGAATTCACCCCCTGGCGCATCCTGCGGGATATTTTGCAAGCCGTTCTGTCTTTTCATTATCATCAAAGGGAGGATTTAACGTACTAGCAACAGGAGATTCAACTATTTTCTAATATAGATGTTTACATCTTAATATAACAACACTACTGAATGCAAATAAACTATTTGTGGGATGAAGATTTAAGTTTAAACCAAGCTTAATATTCTAAAAATCCTGTATACATTTAAACATTTGTATTATTTCCATCAATTTAATGAGTCTTCAATTCTAGTCAGATTTGTATGCATATATTTTATGTAAATTTTAAAATGCCAATTTTGATTAATTCAATAAAATAATCATCCAATGAGATCTTCAAAAGAGCCTAGGGTATTTTATTTATACAGGGGTGCTAAACAGTATGGAAATCATAATTTATATACTATTTATTTAATTCCATACTGTTATTAAATCATAATTTTGAATGAATAAATGAATAAATTCAGATATCATTTTACAACTCCTAAATTTAATTGATTGCTTAAAAACTCTTTTGCTAAAAATTAAGTGTTCAAGTCTGTTAGATGTCAACCCACGTAGAGTCAATTTAAAATTTTGATCATAAGCATAGATTGATATCCACATCAAATTAAAAGTCAACTTAAAAGGTATTCAATGCTGAAAACCCGACCTCAAATGGATAACTGAGCCTTAAATGACAGAAAAACTTCTCATTGAAATCATAGTGCCAAAACAAAAAAAAAAAGGCAATAACTTTACACATACTTAAACTTTGAGGTAAGGTTTGTGGTATCTTATTTAAAAAATAACGACCTATGAAATTATCTACAATATGACATTTTCCGATGAATTTTCCTTCAAGAATTCATTCAAGGACTCCCCTAGAGGGAGTCTTGAAGTAAAGTTATTAGTCAGTGCCAAACTGTGCACAGTTATAAAGGTATTTATTTTATAAATAATATTCTACAAACTTAATCACAAAAAGTCAAGTAGGTTCGATGATATTTAACTTTTTAATTTCAACATTTTGATTTCAATGAGATGTTTGATTGCCTGGTTGATTGGTTGGTTGGATTTAAGATTCAATCATCCATTTGAGTTCCGGTTTGGGGCAACTTAGTGTACTTTATTAAGTAACAGCTTTAATATGATGTAAACATCAGCCTGGACTTACATTTAAATTTTTCTACCGACAGATCGTGGGCTGACACCCATCAAACGTGGACACTAAGTGATAACATTCAAAATAGGTTCTTAGCCCTCAACTTAAATAGGAGTTTCAAACTTATATTTAATTATTAAAAGAAATGTCAAGCAGTTTCCAGACTTTTTAGCACCACTGTACAAATGAAAGACACTAGCACCTCGTTTTAGCGAATTTCCCATAGGGAATAAGCTATTACCGTAGGTCGCATGGTAAGACCTAAGCCCGGGACCATGTTACTTTTTCGTTTTGAGGTGCCCAGAGACCAAAAATAATAGTCATTAAAATTTATATATATATATATATATATATGTATATATATATGTGTATATATATATGTATATATATATATATATATATATATATATGTATGTGTCCCTAGACACGATAACTCTCGTAAAAATGGTCCGATCGACACCAAATTTGGTAGAGATGTGTAATCTTACGTTTATTCGGATGAGTTCGAAAACCAGACATATCGAAATACCGGAAGGGGTAGTTTTGGGGGATTTTGTACCCCAAAAATGAGTTTTTTTGCATTTTTCATATGTAAATTTAAAAAAATTTAAATTTTTATTTTGACCATTGGATTTAGCTCAAAAAAAACACACAATTTAGTATTCTGAAGCTTTGCTCTATCTCCATTGGTTACCGAGATATTACAAAGTCTAAAGACAGTACATTGTCTTTTGGGGCTCCAATGTTAATCTTATGGAGAATAAGGATGTGTTAATATTTCACTTATTAACCAATATTTTAGCATGAAACTTGGTATTTAGCATCATTTGTTTGGGATTCGTCCATTAATGGTAAAAAATCTTTGTTTTTTGCTTATAGTGGCAGCAAACCTGCATACTCGTTTCCCATGTTAATCATATGGAGAATAGGCAAACTCTTTTATTTATGTACAGATATTGATGAAACTTACTATATGGCTTTATATTGTCGAAATAAATTTTTTCTATGCTAAAAACCTATTTTTAGTGTCCCCCATGGCAGCATACCTGCATACTCTTTCCCTATATTTATCTTAAGGAGAATAGACATTTATTTCCATATTTATGAATACGTGATGAAATTTTGTTTACAAGTTTAGCTGGTTAAAATTAATATTACTAATTTGGAAATTCGCTGAGTACGCAGGTCTGCTGCGACGGGGGGTATTTTATGATTACTTTGCTCATTTATCATTTTGACTTAAGTATCTCAACTTCACTTATGATTTGTCACAAAGTACGATTAAGAAGATTCTAATGTGGAAGAAATTAATGTGAAATACGAGATGAGATGCTTAAATATACCAAATCAACAATGGTATTATATAAGGAAGTACTTTGTTACTAAAGAAATTTTAACAAGCCTTTGACAAATTGAGGAAAAGATAAAGTCTTCAGAAATGTCAAGTCATGATGCATTGCTACATTTACATTTATACCGGTTTCACTTCCTTGAAGACTCCGCTAACAGTTTATATTTGGAATGATTTTCTTTAAAAATCAAATCTTCTACGTTTCTTAAAAACATAAACATTTGTAAATGGCATAAAAATAGAAATATTTTAAATAGTTAATAAGGTATATATGTATATAATATGGTTTGTAATAGTAGTTTTCATCGCTGGGATGGGAAGTGAATTTTTTTTTGGGCAATCGCGTTTTAAGACTGAAACAAAGCCAAGCATACTGCAAATATATGAAAATAATAACTAATTTTAAAATAAAATAATTAAATTAAAATTTCATGAGCTGCTTACATTGATTAGTTTACTTGCATCTTGATTTAACATTTCCTGAAAACAGCTGATCTGTAACTCAAATGAATAAAATTTTGTAATTTTGCATTTAAAAAAACCAGTACGAACATTGCAATGAACATTGCATTAAAATGTTATGTTCAAATTATATTAAATTGTACTAGTATTCAAGTAGTTTTTTGTTTCTATTCACCTTATTTGATTTGGATTATTACGATTTTTTTATGAGACAAACACATCTTTTGAGGTTAGTGCACGGAAAATTGAGCAGATACTTTTTCGGGGCATGTTAACCCGACTACTTTTCATAGTTTAAACGATGAACGTCAAATTTGCGGAATAATCAGATGCCAGAAAATGGCTATTTTGAATGCAGTATGATGAAAAAATTGTTTTCCCAAATTTCTATATATCAACACTGTAATTCTTTAATGTCAGGTTTGATTATAGGTTTTACATGTAATTACGTCTGAAAATGTTATTTTAACATATTTAACTTTCGCTTAAAATCGTGTTGATATTGACTTAAATCTAACTGCTGATAGAAAATAGAAATACAGTGTATAATCTTTTATGGTTACCTGTGTTAAAGTATAGGAAAACTAACAAAAATCTTTAATAGTGACACAGAAATCTAGCATGGCTTGTAAGTAATATTTTAGATTTGTTTTAATGTTTTCAGCAAAATCTGTTACGTGCGGTTGGAAAACGTTTAAAGTTTTTACGTTAAGTCTCCATATGACACTAATCTGACGTGAGGAATAAATCGTATTCTTTAACGTCTCTTTGCATATTTTGTCGACATTTTAGTTCAACGTTGCTGTTTCTCTACGGCAATTTCGCTTTATTTTTAAACAGGTTCTATGGTTTTGAATGAATAATACTAAGTATAAACATTCGTCATCAAAATGATTTTATTTGTATATTGAACTTTTTTTAACTTTACCCTCAGAATGTTGTGGTGGGGGAGAGGGGATTGACTCTTTAAACTGTAAACAAAGTTGTGTCAAACATCATTGAGTAGGTAGCTGGTTTCTTTATATAACTTTATTAATAACTTATGCTTTTTTGTACCTCCAAGTCAGCTGTTTTAAAACCATTTTTTCTCCTCGTTATAAAGTACTATAGTAGGATTCACGAAAATAGTCCGATGAGAGTTGATGCATTGTTGCCAGATTTATTCTAAAACACATTTTTATACTGTATTACACATGGTAAACATAACAAAAAATGACAACATTGCATGGCGAGAGGGGGTGAGGGGGGACACAGCTGTTAAAATTTCAATTGGACTATTTTCGTGCATCTTACTATAGTTCTGATGTAACTTATTTAAAAGTAATTACAAAGACTATTACAAAAATGATACACAAACTGTTAGGATGTAAAATTAGCACCTGGTATGCATCAGCGAAATTTAAAAAATTACCAACGAAAAACAAAAGGCCTCGGCGAATGGAATATTACCAAGGATAAAAAATCCTTTCCACCACTATTGTTGTTTCTTCAAAAAATATCAAGTTTAAAAATATAATTTTTAGGATTATAATTGTAGGTATAAAGGCGAGAATAATTAATAGTCCGTGAGAAGTTTTTCTAGCGCACCTTGTTTGCGGTGGAATATATTCAATAAAAAAAGAACATTTTGGACAGAAAGAGTACTTAAATTTGAACATAAAACTGACTTGATTGAATGTGAACAAACAATACATCATAATAAATAAGAGTGCAAACATCCAGCTGAATGTACAGAACACACCTTACATTTATGAAAGATTATATCTAAAGAAAAAAATCACTTATTTCATCACTTATTATACACAGAAACCAAGGAATGTAAATTAGAGTAAACTCTGTAAAGATGGTGATCCTTACTATCTGATACTTAAAATTTTATAATATTTCCACCTTACTCTTAAAATAACACAGTTAATTCAAAACTTATATTTCGTTAAATTAATTTTCTTTGACTTTACTCCTTTCAAGAGATAAATTATATGAATATTCACAAAATCTTAGATTGCAATTGCAGGAAAGATGTGATAAATGTAGTCTTACGAATTAAAACGAGGTATTTTTAATGGTATTTGTATATATGCAATAATATCACTTCAGATACAAAGCTGTACTAAAAATTTGTAAAATTAAAAATTTGTAAATATAATTTTCAAACTGGAGTAGACTATACAGTAATTCAGCAGTTGGCCGCGGGGGGCGCGGATCGCTGCACTGCAGATTCGCCGATGATCGATCAGAAGGTGTCGTCCTCACACATTCATCAAACTTTTGTGGACTGACAACCGATACATTAAACTCCACTCGATGGTGAAATCAAGCCGGGAGAGGCACTGGAGGTGACAATCACAGTGGGCGGAATTTAAATATGCTTCTTTTATAAACCGTCGTTATAATTCAGGATTATTTTTATGTCACTAAAGGTTAGAACTCTTCTAATCGGTCATCACACCTTAAAAATTTGAATATTGAAAATATTTCAAGAAATTTCTATATGTTTCCATCAAAAACGTGTATCAGAGAGTGTAAAACGATCAAACCAATTAATCTTTAATCTATATACGTAAACGGAATGTGTTTTGGATGTAAGATTTGACACAATTTGTTTAAGCATTCCCAGAATTCAAAACTCTTACAACCATCTACTTGATTTAAAGCTTTTGGCGTAAAAACTCCAGAAAAATTGACGATTAGGACCACCATAGGGCTCAGCCCCAGGAGTCTTCAAGGTTACCATGTTATCTATACTTATGTAATACGCTAAGGGGTTTTCGTGTAGAGAACTCCTACCATTCTCAACCGATTTTAAAGTTTTTGGTGTCGTTGGATAGGGCTTGGTATGTAGTAGTTTCCGCCAAAAAATGATGATAATCTGACTTAAAATAAGGGCGCAATCCTCAAATTAAATTTAGAAATTTTCCCATTAAAATAACATTGAGATTGGTTTGAGAATTTTAAACATATGTTAACTTACAGTAGTAGTTTTTAGTGATCACTAATATTCACAATATTGGATTGGTCGGATGTCGTTTATTTAGGACTAAATGTTACTTTTGTATGGTATCAAAATAAATTGCTCGATGTCGAGCAACACGTGTACTAGAAGATTGAAATTTTAGTCTTTCATATTGTTGTTAAATTCTGCCGTTTGACTATGGAATGATGAAAAAAATTAAATTACTCTACTTACTTGTTACTTGCGTATTCCGTCCGTAGTCCAGGCATGCCAGGAGTTGGACAGGTCAATAGGCACAAGGTACCAGTAAAACTCAAAACTACTTATTAAGATAGCTAAAAATGTCATAAAAAGCCTTTTCCAGGAGGAACTTTTTGGTTTCATTAAAAAAAACATCAATATTTCGTAATCTTCCTGGCAGTGACTATGAAAAAGTTTGAGGCCACAATATTTTGGTTTAGGTTCATATAAGGTTAGCCTGTGTTGTTCGGCGTTGATGCCCTTTTTTACGTGTATTGTATCCATGGTTTACAAAATTAGGTCTTATCTTTTGACTTTTGATATAGAAAACTGCTTCCAAGATGAAGAGACTAGGAACAGTCGATCTAGATACAGATCGCCACACCTGTAGAAAAATATGGGACTTGTACTGTTTATACATGAGTAGTGAAGTTATTTTCCAAACAGGCATTAACATTTTATTTCATAAAATGTACCTCGACTTTGTCTTTGTCTAAAATCAGGCCATCAAAACCTCAATGTTAGCCATTGGTGGATGTGAAATGCACCAAATTGCATTTCCATTCCATTTTGTAATAAATTGTTATTTATTTTAAATACTTTTCTCAGCTTAAGACTAATAAAAATAAAACATTTATGTTCGAAGTAAAACTACTATTCACTTTAGAACTTGCAGTAGCCTTTACCTAAAGGAAGAACCGAAAATGCATCATAGTACTGTTGTATTATGAAGTCCCCTATGCAGCCTTTGTATTATGAGCAAAGCGAGTGTTCTAAATACCACACGAGTAGCTAAAAAGTAAAATACAATAGTTGCATACACAAATTTATCCACGTCTAACTTTAATTTTTTAATACGGTTGTTAAATTTGAAAATTGTGTGTATAATTTGACTCCACTTTCTTTTTTGGAAAACTACTAACAATTGACTCTTAGACATAAAAACAATTTGTAATCAATATACAAGTACGAAATAAAATAGAAAGTGTGCATTAAAAGTTTGTAGTCGATGTTGCAAAAGGTTTTATCACTCCCAAGCCGATACGAAGCTCTTATACATAACACTAAAATGACACGAATCATAAATTGTTACTGCTTTCTCTTCCATCCGCTATACCATAATGCGTATTCCGGGTTATAAAATACATCGTTTATAATTATTTTATGCAAAGAGGGGTACTCCAGTGCAAAAAAATTGTATATTTGTATAGATGAATACGGATTTTCTTTTCTTTATCCACATTTTAATGCAGCAAGTTTTAAATTAAATAAATGCAAGTAAGAGAATTAAAGTAACGGGCTTAACATGTTGAGTGTTGATAGTTAAAAAAATTATGAAAAATTCTGGATAACTGTAGACAAAATAATGTTTTTAATTAAAGTTACATTCATAAATTTTATCTAACGAACCCTAAATCAAATTTCAAAGATTAATTAAAAACCAAATTCGGCCATTCCACTGTAATTTACGCTACACTTTTTGCAAAAACTTCTGCAACAATTGGATTACTATAACTCAGGTATTTAAAACATTAGTTGTGATCTTTTTCAATCACAACTAAAAGTGTAACCTATTTCGGGACCATTGACTTACGTCTATACAAAAAGCAAAATTGTAATGTAAGTTTATACTTCTATAATTCATTTTCACAATATTGTATGAACCAATTTAAAAAAAAGTGCTGACAAAATAGCCGATTTTTGTATTTTCTTGAATTAGTCGTTCTCTCTTACAAGTAAAATTCTTTGATTGTTAAAAATTTTTAAAGACTTTTGACTTATATTTCAGTACTAACGTTTTAAGATTCCAAATACTTAACGTATTCTGTCGGTACCTTTGTATTAGTGTCGAATGAATAAATGATATTGGAATTTGAATTGTTAATCATGAGTTCTATCTAGCTCAGTTTCTTCTCAGTTTCACAAATTTTGTAAACAATATTTACAACTATTTCGAATGCATTAAGCTTACAACAAATAAAATATATAAATCTAAATAACTGTAAATAAAAAACTTTATCACTGTGTGATATTTGTTTATGCTAGTTATTTAAAATTTTCTAAACCATAATTAGTTTTATAACATAACAAAATCTTAGAATAATTTATGTTTGATGGTTAAAAGGCAAATAACAAAATATATATGTTTATGCTCAGACAAAATCCAATACAAGGATTAAAATGTGAAAAAGTCTATGATTCTTTAATCTTTCGTGCAAGATTGTTTTAACAAATTTAAATTTTCATGCAATAATTTATTAGGCACAATTACAAGACAATATTGAAAATTATATAAATTTTCTAGATACAATGAAATTCTAATATTTAAAAAATTCTAATATCATAATGTTTGAAATAAAATTGTCCCTAATTTATTTCAATAAATTTCAATTGTAAATATACATTTTTTGTAGGTCATCAATGCAATGGCATTAGAAATTACGCCTTTATTGTTGTGTTTGTATGGTAATTGTTTAGGTTTGTGAGACACCAAATTCTTGAAATCTAAAATGAACGTACTTCTATAATGGAAATGTGTAGGCCTACACCATAATATTTACAAATTTAAAAATACTATAACAAACCAGAATACTATAAAACAATAACATATTTTTTAATACAGAACTGCCAAATTCTGTCCGAATATTCGCTGTATTCCCGCGGTGCTTATGGCAATTCACAGATAAACGTAGCGGGGTAACCGCTTGATTGACAAGTACTAAGCCGCGTATCACCACCCCGGTGGGACAAACGTCCTGTCAATAAACAACGTTCACCTTCCATCGTCTCTACCTAATCAAAAATTAAACTATTAAACCTTTACCTATACTTTCAAGTTTAATTTTAGGCTTATGTTCTACTGCAACTACCATATAATTAAGTTTAGATTTTGTCAAACTTAATTTAGAATTTCATGAATTTATCTCATGCGACCCAACGTCCAATGTGTCCATGTGACCCAACGTAAATTTGGTTCGGCCGATATAATTCAAGCAATCTATCTATATTAATAAAATTAGAGTTTTGTCTGTACATTGCTTAGAATTTTGAAATTTTTGGTTATTTTTACTTTTTATGTACCACAGAATCCAAAATCGGTGCCATCTAAATTTCTTTCCCTCTGTCTTTCTCTCTCTCAAATACAAACATCAAAAGATTTAAAAGTATTAAACAATTCAATTGAGGAAGTACCGTTATATTCCATTTAAGATGTTTATGAGAAAAAGTATAAAACAATAGAACCTACATAAAAAAGAAGAAACCTCAAAATATGGAATCTATGGGGATCATATTATTATATGAAAACCTTTTTATTATCATTTAAGTTATAACTAAGAGTACCAACCTGTTGCATCTCTATAAGGTAAATAAATTTAAAAATTAATGATTAAAGAGGAACTTCGACGTCAAATTACAACCTCGTATTCCCTAGAGTAATTTTGAAGTCCAGTGGGATGGAGCCCTAAAGGACTTCAAGAATTATATTTGCAAAACCGTTTCTTAGTGAATATCTACGAGAGAACGTCCAGGTCAAATTTAACCAACGTATGCAATAGAGTAATTCCAACATCCAGTGGGTCGGAGCCCCAAAGGACATAAAAAAACTATATTTGTAAAACCGTCATGAATAGAGACGAACGTCTGCAACAAATTTCAACCCCGTAGGCTCTATAGTAATTTCTAAATACTGTGGGAGGAGGCCTAAAGGACATAAGAAAACTATATGTGTAAAACAATTTCTTAGTGAGTACATGTGAGTGAAGAGAAAAGTCGACGTCAAATTTCAACCCCATATGTGATAAAGTAATTCTGACGTCCAGAGCCCTAAAGGACTACAAAACATGTATTTTGTAAAACCTCTTCTTCATGTGTATAGAGTGATTTGTGTTTTGTGTTTTTTTTTTTAAGTGCTAATTTGAACAGGCCTAAATTGTGTTTAGTTCTTTCTGATGTGTTCTATTGTTGATATATGCTACCTTGTGAGTGTGTGTGTGTGTGTTTTTAGGTTAATGTGACTAATCCAGCTTGTCGGAGCAAAGGATCATATAAATGTAAAATTGGTATTGTTATATTCCTAGTTATCTTGTTATTCGTGTAGGATGAGGAAAAATGTTGTGCGCATCTAGAAACTAAAGTACGTTTTCTCCCTCAGGGAATTTGTCGCCTTAGGGCTCCTTCTAGATGCACAAATAACTATTTCCAGTTATTTATCAAAAAATAAGTAATCTATTAACTAATTTGATTACTTGAGAACGTCAACGTCAAATTTCAGCCCTTATGCCCTGGAGTAATTTCGAAGTCCAGTAGGGCAGAGCCCAACAGGACTTCAAAAAATATATTTGCCAAACCGTTTCTTAATGAATATCTATGAACGGCCATGCCAAATTTCAACTCCACTGGCGTTAGAGTTTAGTAGTCCTGCGGGGTGGAGCCCTGAAGGTGATTTCCAAGAGCGTTTCTTAAGGAGCACCGATGGGCGAAGTGGATCTCCCATTTCAAATGTTCCAAATAATTCCCTATGATCATATGTTTTCTCAGATATTTTTTCCGATATTAATAAAAAAATAAAAAAAAAATAAAAAATGGCCATAAGAATAACATTAGACAGCAATCTTGAAGTCCTGAGTGGCGGAGACCTGATTTAGTTTTGCAAAACCGGTTCTTAGTGAGCTCCTGTCAGCAAAGAAGAACGCGCATGCCAAATTCCAACATCGTAGGTCCAATAGTTATCCATAATTGTTGTTTCCTTGATGTGTATTAAAATACCATAAGAATAATATTAGATAGAAATTTTGAAGTCCTGTGAGGCGGATCCCTGGTGAAACTTTACAAAACCGATTCTTAGTGAGCATCTTTGAGCAAATTTTAACGTCCATGCAAAATTCCTACTCTCTATACCCTATAGCTATCAAGATTCTCTAATACATGAGTGAGTGGTATTTTACAAACATAAAGTAAATTTCTTAAAATATGCAAAAAATTAATATGTGATTAACTGTTCTGTTTTAGAAAAAAACATTTGGCTGCAAAAGTTGTTTAATATAAGTTGATCAATATCAAACATAGTGTAGCCTACATAGTCAATGGTGCAACTCAAAAGAACTCTTGCATGTTTCGCTCTCTGACACATACAGTGTGTTACAAAAATCCGTAACTGGGTATACATATTCGTAATCTACACCTAAAAAAATGTATAGTGTTAAGTATTCTTTTTGATATCGGCTTTGGAAAAAATATTATTTTTCCTCTAAATGAGTATTTACCTATGTTGCAAAGATCCATGCCACATATGAGCATAGTACAACAATTTGTTACAGAAATAAAAATTATTGAGACTTACTGTAAAAAGAAAATTCCTTATGGGCTCTAACGAAGCCGAAACCGAAGAGATTTGATTAATTATTTTGTATTTATTTTTATGTTAGAATACGCCTATGCATAGCCAGTGCTGAATTTTTTTGACACATTACATTTGATTAACTTACGTAGGCCTACTTTTAACCCTATAACGTGATCGTATTCGGCTGTAGCATTATTAAAATTATATGAATAAATAAATGAACAAAGGTTCATTTAAGTAGCAATGGAAAACATTTTCTTTCAATACAGAGTCAGTTTTGTCGGACCAGTAAATACTAATTATAATGAAATGATGATTACCTTACTTCGAGCCACACTGACTAAGTGTGTGCGTCTTTCTTTCCTAATAGTTAGCTTTTTGGACCATAGTTTTAGAGGTGACGGGTTCGATTTCAATACAGGCCAGAAAAACGAGTTGTCTTTGGTCCTAAGAGAGCATCTAACTGAATATAGCACAAAAAAACCTAAGTGGCCTCTGGCGTGAAAGTAAAAAGAAGTACTTTCACAATTTTATGGAGGATTCATGCCTAGTTTTTAAAACATGGTCATATTGTACTATTGTCTACTGTAGATATTTCTTCAAGATGTTTTGGTAATTAAAACCAAGCGATTTACGAATCTTGATAAAGTAAGTTACGAAATTTAGTTTTCAAGATAGCTTAGCTTAGAAGATAGTTGTTTTATTTAGAAAGGGCTAATCTGAGCCAGTGGTGATTTTTCGTTGTCTGGAGATCCCACAATAGTCTACGGCACGCCAACTACCCATATCCTTTGTTGTAGCGTTGATGGGAAGGTTACTTCGATCTCTTAGGTTTCCGCGGTGAAATTATATTTGAAGGGTCTTAACACCTATTGTTTTATAAATTGTACATATATAAATATGAATTTTTGAAGGGGCTTTTAAAAACATAAAATGTATTAATAAACTAGATTATATTTTCAATTTCAAGAGTTCTCTATGCGTAGGCAACATATGGATAACGTGTTTTTTTTTTTTTTATTTCCAAAAATGTTGGGATAACTTAAAATCCAAATAAAATAAGTATACTTTCAATCAATGTAGAAAACTCAGTGGAATAGTATATTTCAATACTAGTTCCTAAAGTTATCTATTTCGGTACGACATTATTTTTTTACCTGTGAGGCGAAGAATAACTCAGAAACTGATTCAGTCCAAAAATAAGACTTTCAACAAGAGTGATGAACTACAATTTTATCGTGATTAATAAATACACTTTACATTTAAGTTAAGTGTTATATATTTCAATATTAAATAAAAAAGACATATTTAAATCATATCATAATTAAAAACATTTATTTAAAACTCAATATTAACATAAACAAAAAATCAGCTGTTATAAAATCAATTATTCAAATTAAACTTGTGCTAAAAACAGTAATAGTTTAAAAAAAATTACATCTCTTCCCTGAAAAATAATAAGAAACACCATTGTATTTTATTCCAAACATAATAGAATCATTTAGTTTTTATGAGAACATAAGTTCTTCAGGACTTTTTGGTGTAACAGTAGTTGATGTTCGACGGTGTGAAGCTATGAATCTTAGAAGTTCGTTCTTTAGCGTACCCCCTTCTTCCATAGAAGTTTGTTCTTTAGCGTACCCCCTTCTTCTATTTCCTTCTTAAGATTTCTTTTAACTTCGTGTACGTATCGCTTTGCCTGGCCGTTGCTTTACGGATGGTACGGAGCGATCGTTTGGTGGGAGATCCCATTAAACATTATGAATTGTTTAAACTCTTCAGATTTAAAAACTGAAGCACTGTCACTAACCATCGCATTGGAGTGACCAAATCTTGCAAAAACTTCTTCAAGAAACTCAATTGTTTTTCTTAGAAGAGACTTTTAACATCGGGCAAACCTATAACCACATTGAAAAAGAGTCTACAATTACCAAAACATATTGATTGGCTATTGGGCCAAGAAATCGATGTGTAGTCTAGTCCAGGGAGATTTCTCTGGTTCCAATCGGTGCTAGATTTTTGCAGGGTCTTTTTGATTTCTGTGGCATAGGATGCAAGTCTTCACTAAGTCTTCTCTTTCAAGATCTGTTTGAGGCCACTAAACTAAACTTCTTGTTAAGGCCTTCATTATAACAATTCTAATATGTGATGAACGCAAGTCATCAAGAACTTTTTTAAGTCGTGAGGGTATAACTACCCGTTCTCCTCTTAGAAGACATCCATATACCAAACCTAATCCTTCATTGCATCTTTTATAGTCATCATGTGATTGAGGTGCCCCTTTCAATAAACAATCATACACCTTTTCCAAAACTGAGTCATTTTTAGTTTCTGTTTTTATTTCTTCTAGTTGCACTGGCAACACTTCACTCATTTGCTTAAGTTGGTTTATACATGCCTTATGAATATCTGCCATGAAATTTTCATCTTGCTTCCCTGATATGGGAGTCCGTGAGAGAGAGCATCCGATGTGATATTATCTTTTGAACTTACATGTTGAATCTCGTAATTAAAACCTTGTAGGAATGTTGCGTACCTTAGAAGTCGCTGTGCTGTCATTTGGGCAGTTGTTAGGAGGGATTAAAAATTTATGTAAGCGGTTTATTATCTGTTCTCAGGACCAATCATTTTGAAAAAAAGTATTGGAAAAACTTATTAACCCCCAGAATATCGTTGTATCTTCCTTATCCAATTGTAAATATGATTTTTCTGCTGATGAAAGAGATCGTGAAGCGAAGCATACTGGTCTTTCAGAACCATCTCGAAGAGAGTGTGGCAAAGTTGCACCCACAACTATCGGACTGGCAAAATAATTGGCAAATTTGGACCATAAGGCATTAATATATTATCTGATGAAATCTCGTTCTTTGTCTGGATTCATGCTTTTTCACATTCCGTAGGTCAAATAAACACCCTCCCACTTTTAGTTAGATCCAACAAAGGATGTAGTAATCTTGACTTCCGTTTACAAATCGACCATAATACGAGTTTACTCGTAGTTTACTAACCCTAACCAACTGCTTAGTTAATCTTTGTTGTTAGGTCTAGGAGTATTAACTATTGAGTCAACCTTATCTTTAGATACAGGCTCGTGCTGGCTCCCTTCTTAGGGCGGTGGACGGCCATGGCCAGAGGGCGCCATTGTAACCCCAACCCCCATCCACTTCCCCTCCACACCCTTTGTTGTCACAAGGATAATTAACTATGTTCTTTGAGTATTGAATATACTGAATATATTGAATATATTTTGAAATGTTAACCCCTAAATACACATCTCAAACGATTTGATACCTTTAAATCCACTTTGTATAGTATAAACAATATTTACTCTTTTTACTCGTTTATGCTTCAGGGAAAAAAATGATTTTCATAATACAGCTCGTAAAAATTCCATAGCCCTATAGGTACTTCATGATGGCCTTATCACTAATTCCTTAGAGCAAAACAGAATGAGAGACAAAAAAGTAGTTGAAACATGATTAAAGTTTCTCTAAACACTCAGTAATAACATTCTAACAATAAAGCAACTGCCTCAAACTATAAATTGTTAATACATACATTCAATAAAACGTTGCAAGAGTTTACTAGTTAATTTCTTAATTTCATGATACTAAAAGCACATAGTAACAAAATACTAACAATAGAAAAAAACTAGCACAACAATTTATTGAGAAAAGTAAATATGTCATACATATACATCACCAGAATGTACTAATTAATATCTTAAAACTAAACATAAATAAAAATTACAGTAACAATAAAGTAGGCCTAACAACAACAAAAACTAAAGACATTTTTTCCATAACATACAGGTCAGAACAAAAAACTACCAGAATTTACTAAATAATTTATTTATTTTTTATAACACTGCTACACAAATAACTCTTCATAAAAATTTTAGTATTTGATCTTTTATGTAACAAAGACTTAAAGTAGTAAGAAATAAGAAAAGTCGGTCGCATGGAAACTTTTATGTACTTGAAAATAAAAATATTTATATAAGAACCCTAAAATTGTATTAATTATTTAATTTTTAATTGCGAAATGTATTATAGCTATATGTTACATTCTTGCAGTGTTTATTATTAGAATTAATAAATGGTGTAGTTCTGAAATGTTTGATGATTAGAATTAAAAGTTTAGTTTGAACATTAATTACTTATCTATTTTATGACAGTAGCGCTAATCGATTTTAAACTATTGATATCATTGTTTCTGCAATATTTTAAACTCTTTTATTAATCTAGGTTTATGATGGCTCCACAAAATGGTGAAAAGTTTAGCATTCAGTCTTAAGATCTTATAAGATCTTAGATTTTTAAGATTGGAAATACCTCAGTAATGAGGGACATCTACGTTTTCAATAACAGAATTCCAATGGAGTTTCCCTCTCTATTGACATAGCAAACATTGATGAAATTCCTGTATTTCAATAAGTCATGTATATATTTTTAATAAGTCTGGGACTTAGACCATTCCCCATCAACAAGTTAAAAAAATGCCACTCTCATAGATACACACGAAAGAAAATCCAGCGTAGCATGGACCATTTTTTTACATACATTTTAATAACTGACTTTAAAGTCATATATCACTAGATCATTTTAATTTGAAAAGGTGTTTTATGAACTCAGCTATATTTTTTTATGAATTCGTTATGTAGGCCTATTATAGTTATTATAAAACTAATCCTAAAGCTTTAAATGGTTTTAAATGTTTTGTATCGAAGTTGTTTTTGTGTTATAAATAAAAATTTTTATAATTAAAAACATCAAATAATAGGATTGTCAATTTTGTCTGTTTAAAACTTTTTCAGTATCAAACTACAGTAAATAAATGTTATTGATTTTTAATTTCTAACGCCATTTTTATACACCTTTTTTATCATCACTAAGAATTACTTCTAATGTTGAACTGTAAAACTGAAACTTTCGTACCAAAATACCAAACCATTAGTAAAACTAGAGGTCTGTTGGAAAGACGCCGGAAATGGAGTAAGAGCAGTAAAAAATGTAAGGCTGCCATGACATTGTCGAATTCACTCTGTTAATGTAGATTTTTCCTAAAATTACGAAAAACTACACATAGGTACCGTACTTGTTCGCATTAAGTATCCTCCTTGTACGAGCAGTATTGAAGATATAAGATATACAATAATCTCCCTGATAATTCGTACTCAATCAATATGTTCAAACATAATGACAGTGTAAAACATTACGATAAACTTATATGTAACTTTTTCTCATAGCTTTTGGTTATCAATAAGGAAGGATTCAAGTTTAAAAAGAAAGTAGCGACAGCCCATGTGTGATTCGTAAATTGGAAGATTAGGTCAAACTTGCTTTTATTTGCCTTTGTGAGGCTTGTCTATGCTTATTGAAAAGACGAGTAATTATTTCATAACACTTTAGTCTCGATAAAAATAGCAATAATGCAAAAACATTATTGGTGGATATTGGTGCAATTACAACAAAACCATTACAGCTTCAATTTTAGTTTACAAAAAAAGTGTACCGTGAAGATCAAATGCTCAGATAATTTCTTTGTACCTATTAGTATATCTATTAATAAAAAATAAAAAAAAACCTTATGACTTAAACTAAAACCAACAGCTTGGCTCTTACTTCACAAACCAAAGCTGATTACCTATTAGTCTCTTGTGAGTAAACTATTTACTTACTAATACTATTTTTTTTTATTTTGTTACTCTCACAGATACTCATCAGATATATTATGATCTAATATAACCAGAGTTTGATTATATATAAAAACGGTTTCAACAGTTACAACTAATGGTTCCTGTTAAAATATTATTTCCAATAACAAAAATGATTTCACTAACCTATTGATTAGTTTTTATGTTTATAGAAAATTGGATATGTTTCTGACTAAGTTTGATAATTGTAAATACAGTAATTTTAAATGTGTCAAAACTTTTACTCCTTACCAAACAGTAAGTATTTCTTAAATATCTTTTTTACATTATGTTATAATTTATATCCTTTTTGAGTTTATCAATTGTCACAATTGCGAAAGTTGGAATAATTGAATTTGATGTCAAAGGTAAATAAACTTTGAAATTATATGATTAAAACATCTGCAGTGGTTGAGATGCCTCCCCCCATTATATGTCGCGCCTGGGTTGATTAGAAGACTCGTCGCCGGGATGTTCTCAGCCCCCGCCTCGAGACTGGAGAATCCCGAGTCCTTTGAAATCTGCAAAGCTCCATCTGATTTGTTATTAAAACTAAACAGAATGAATTAAAACCTTATGTTTTGGAGTATTTCCTGTCAATCCCTGTCGAGAAATTGGTTAATTAATCATTTTGTAAATAGTCATTACTACGAAAATGTCTGACCTATGTAAGAAATTTAAGTGAATATAAATTAAATAATTATATCCTGCTCAGGCTAAAAATAATCGTTTACTTCATTTTAATAAAACCTTACCTAATTTCAACATACTTCACCTCCTCTCCTCTGTTTAGATTGTTTCTATAATTGTAGTATTAACACAAGATACATATTTTTAACTCAACAGTTAGTTTTAACTCAAGAAACCTTTAAACCATTGATAACTGATAAATACTGCCACAATCAAACACTTTTTGCGAAAATAAATATCTGGCTACACTGGCTGGGTAGCTGAGTTGTTATAGTGTAGCCTTTGAATCCAAAATATGCTGATTCGATCCTGAGAAAAGTTAGAAGCTTTTAAAAAGTTCGATTCCGGACGGAGTTACCATTTGTCATTGGGATACTAATTAATGATGCTTTTTAAACTGGTCGACGTTGGATGGTAACAATACTAGGGTTTGGACCGTTCCCCGTCATTAAAAATGCCACTGGCGTAGATACGCAGGAAATAAAATCAAACTTAGCATGGTAATTACTATACATCATTACACTATTTTCATAAGAGTTTATTAGAGCATTATTTTTATATTCTTGAAAACAATTTTATGGTAAAAAATTTTATATTGTATTTTTATCTATAAAATAATATGGCAAGGAAAGCAATTTTCAAACATTCTTTATAGGGTTAGAAATACAACTAGGTTCACCCTCTGAGCAAAGCAAGGCAATGTTGAGAGGAACCCCCACTGCGGAGCGCCACGTGTTAGCAATGCTTCTTTTACGACCGAACTGTCTGAACAAAACGTTATATAAAACCAGGATTTGACGTGACAATCTTTTCAAGTAGAATTATAAATAATGTTATTCCGGATTAATTTCTCAAGAAAATATTTACAATGAAAGACAGATTTATACTTTTTATTTGGAATACAACGATGGAAAGTTTTAACACATAATAGAAATATTATGCATTTTAATTAGGATAGTAAGTAAATAACCTAAAGCTAAGTATTTGTCTCAATTTCTTAAAATGTACCTTTGTTGTAAACAAAGTAGATAAAATAAATATATCCCAGTATAAATAGCCACAAGTTGGCTAAACAACTGTTCGCCGGAAATTTTTTCAAGTAGAGTGGGCATATAGTCCAGGCTCTAAACAGATTGAGCATGCACTGAAAGTCTAACGAAATTTGACTTATGATTGTTGTAGGGAACATTTAGTAGATGAAAAAATTGATGTTGTCACATTTCCAGAGTGGGCATAACACGGGGGACGCCCCTCAGAGGAAACTCGTAGAGTCGTAGAGGAAACTCTGTTGGCCTTTGCCATGTTATATACCATTTTAAAGTTCTTTGAATATAGATCAAAACGCCGCAAACCTGATCTCAAAAGGTCAAATATAACACGAGTTATTGAATTTTAAAATTGGAGTTGGCGACATGTTTTTCAATAAAAAAAATTCAACTGGTGTAGATAATAAATTATTAAAATAAAATAAATTTATATTCTGTTTAACTCTTGTTTTTAAAGCTAACAAGACCCGTAAAATTAAGATAGGCATTTTCTTTCAAGTCTTTATTTGCTGTCTTCAATTGCTGTCCGAAATATTATGAATTTCAGCCCAATTTGGGACAACCAATGGAAATTTTAATGAAATATTTGACGCAAGCTTCATGATCTCGTTAACAAAAAGCAATGCTGCAAAGCCGACCTGAAATGAGTAAAAAATATCAGGCAGTCACACTTTGGATAAATCCATTTTACCGAAATTTTAAAACGCTATAACTCTTGTTATATTTGACCTTTTAAGATCGGGTTTGTGTCGTTTTGATCTACATTCAAAGACTTTTAAAATGATATACAACATGACATATGCCAACTCTACAACTTCCTCTAGGGGGCGTCCCCCGTGTTATGCCCACTCTGGAAATGTGGCAACATCGATTTTTTTAATCTACTAAATGTCCTCAACAATAACCAAAAGTCAAATTGCGTTAGACTTTTATTGCATGCTCAGCCTGATGAGAGCCTGGACTAATTTTTGATTGGGTGATGAGACAAGTAATAATTTGACATGGTCTATTTTGAAGATGATTATGCAAATTCCGTTTTCTGGTAGTTAAAATGTCATTCATGTGGTTAAAATAAAACTCTACTTATATGTATGATACAAATAAGTAGAGTTTTAAATCCTCCTATCTCTTCCTATAAATACATTCCGTTTGATGCGATGATCGAACATATAAATATCCACAAAAGTTTACTTTGGTCTCAATCCTTGGTAAATCCGATTACGACTTAAGTAAGGTGGTCTTTGAATTACATTCGATACAATCTTATCATAAGTCTAGCGTTTTCATGGGTGATGCACGATTTTCCATAACTTATTGACGAACATGTAAAAGAGAATCCCCAACCTCATGGTGAAAATTAGGTAATAAAGTCAAATATACATGCTCAGAAAAAATTCTTCACTATAATAAACATAAAAAGTTTTAGGGTAAAGTTAAAGTAGTCTGCTAGATTATTGTGACGGATTAGAGCTGCCCACTGCAATCCCGCATTATCTCATATTAACATTATAAAATGGTTTTGAAAAAATTGATTGCAGATTTTATCAGAAAATTATTTTTTATAATTGGGACTATTTTTGAAAAAATAATTTTTTGGGGATGAGTTTGAAAAAAATTGTGAACTATTGACTAATCACTCAGTAAGCTTATCATTCAAATGTAAGCCGACACAAGGATGTTCCCAAGGGTAGGTGAAAGTGCACCTCGCGTACACCCGCGGTCATTAAGTATTTGTGAGGCTCCATTGATAAGACAAGTGGGTCAGGGAGTGGTGGCCTGCCAGAGAGGGGGGGGGGCGGATTTCAGATCGATGCTGGGGGTGTGAGACGGTAGCTGGGCAGACCAGTCAGTGCAGCGTCGCCGAGGACGCGTGACTCGTGCACGCGTGCGACACTCGCGACACTCGCCCCCTAGACGCACCTTCCTAGTGTCCCACCCGGTAACCCCCAACTGTCTTGTCGAAAAGAAGGTTGTCACAGTCGGAAATTGTTTTGAAGTTTGAAAAACTCTGTTATGTGAAAGTTTTAAGTGTTTTAAATTGTTTGTGGTATTGAGTGGGTATGAGGAATGGATTACTTTGGGGTTGGTTTTAGAAGCTCTTATAAATGCTTTACTGGCTAAAGTTATCCAAGTTTTTGATTCTTGTTATTCTTAGAACATCTTGTGAAATCTCGAATTCACTCATCTCTCTCATGGTTTATTTTTCACATTTTACCTCACTCACGGATTCTCATATAAAGTAATGTATATTCAAAGGAAATCTTTCTACAGTCTTCTTATAATAACCTAGTGTCATCAACTCCCTGGTTGGTCACTCTACTTTTCATTGAGTCGTCCATGTGCCATTATGGAGACCGAAGAAGCCCGCAAGACCGGGCCCTCGGACTCTGAAGCCCAGACGCCACGCACCCCTCGTGTCACCTACCGCCACCCCTGGTGGCCCATGTACGAGATGGTGCCTGATGGGGCTAGCAGTGAGTTCCTGCTCGCCGACCCCTTGGACCCCGGGGGCGAAGAGGAGGAGAAGGAAGAGGAGAAGAAGCCTCCGATAGTGCGGGTCAACTTCCCGCCGGACATGGATACGTCATCGCGCCGCGGGAGCCGCTACTGCACCAGCGTGGCGGCGATGAGGAGGCGGTCCCGCAGCATGAGCGCGTGGTCGGACATCAGTCGGTCCTCGTGGAAACTGGACGAAAGGTGGGTTCCCCAGGGGTTCTAGGTTTATTAGGAGATATATTTTTCTAGATTCTCTAAACTTGGTCGAAAAAATCGGTTGGAATATTCGATTTATTACTGAAATATCGCTGTGAAAAGCCATTATTATGGACATGGAAAAAGACTTAACGGCAAACCTCAAGAACTAAAGGGTTATTTTTCAAAGATAATCCTCAAAACACTGTTTCTAGCACCAGCATTAAAATATACGTATCTGTCTAAAATAATTCTTTCATATACACAAGATTGTTAAATAATTTAAAGATGGAGTAGGAAAGAATTTATTTGTATACTAACGGCAAGTAAAGATCTCATCTCCGACGAGCCAGTAACGATGCTAAATATGGTAATAAATACATACTCTGAGAGAAGTTAATTTGAGGTCATATCACTATCACAGATTGTAACAAAAGTAATACGAATTTATGACAGGCCACTTCATGTCCACTTCACTAATATTTCCTAGTTTATCTTTGCTTTATTTAAGTTACGTTGGCATAGTTATAAAATTAATCACAAACTCTGAAATTATATGAATAATTTAATCATGTTTCTTTCATGATATAGATTTGTACGAGTAATGACAATGACACTATCGTCAATTTCCTTAAATTATTCGTAATGACATTAAATTAGTTGTTAAATTATATTTACTCATTTTTTATTCCAAGCTGTTAAACCATCTTAAAAAAAACTTCTTAATGTAAACAAGAATGGAAACGCAGACATGCATTAAACGTAACAAATAACAAAAACCTATTCTAGGGCCCAGTAATAGTATTAAAAATGAGAAGACGATGTGATTGCAATTCATAAAAATGCATTGATTGTTTTTTTTTATTATTTTTTTTTTTAAATCAGCCAATTAACTTAATAAACTTTAAAGGAATTCATAATATAATCCCAATTTATACATAAATATTAAAATTTAGCAATTGTTTCATATTAATTTTATGAAAACCAAGCAAGGAGATAATTTTAATGATCTATTATAACCCTCTATTAAAACCCTTAACTATAAATTACTTAGATATTAAAGGTCTTTTTTTCAAACGGAAATCTTTCTTGATGATTTTACCTACTTAGACAAAATAGGGTCTTGTGGTTTCATGTGCACTTAGGACGGCCAAATGGCATCTAGAAATGTTCTCCCTGGTTCATCCTCCACGTCGTATCTTAACTGCGAAATGGATTAAAAAATACAAAATGAAGTAGCCTCTATCAACGTGAATCGAATTTACTTTTTGGTTACTATCGTGATTTTGGTTTCTTTTTTTTCTTGTAGCCAAAAGTCCAAAGAGGAAACAACCTCTTTGGTCCATTGGACAAGCATTGGACATCCGGCTAGCCTAATGGTTAGCGTCTTGGACTTCGGTTCAAGAGGTGACGGGTTTGATTCCCGGGGTGGCCAACAAAATTTGATGGGTTTGGACCGCTTTCCCAAAAGGCGTTTATGTGTACCTAGTACCATAGATAACCTATAC
>JAQYXR010000938.1:0-48849 GCA_030545055.2 Neoaliturus tenellus
GTGTTTCTTGTTTTGTATAGAAATACAACATCAACCTTTACTTCCTGAAGCGGCGATTATATTACCGTTTCCTCCACCAAGGCGAGTTTTTGCGCAAGAAGCGAATAATAGAGCGGAACAATGGGTGGAAGAAGAAGGAATAGTTGAAATTATAGAGTTAGATTAAGGTAACTATAAATTATATTAAAAAATTAAAAATTAGTTTAGAATTAGAAAAAAGAACAAACACACAATAATACCATGCTTAATCCAAAATATTAACACATCTTTATTGTTTAAAAGATTAACATTAGAGCTTTAAAAATACAACTTTATATTTTAGTAACTATTAGTTTGTGTAATATTTGGACTAAATCCAATGGGTAAAATAATTTATAAAAGTTAAATATAAAAAAATGCAAAAAGGACCCTATTTTTAAAGAACATAACCCCCCACTATAATTATTGTTTCCGGTAGAGTAATATGTCTGGTTTGTAAATACATCCAAAATAAATATGAAATTACACATTTGTATTAAATTTGGTCTTGATCAAACCATGTTTACGAGAATTATTATGTCTAAAGACATATATTTACCGCGAAGCTGAAGTCATTAGCCTGTGCCGGCCTTGCCGCGGGGTTATGTTGCTCTGCTATTACTGGGTGTTACGACCGTAAACCGTTATTGCTTCCTGACGATTTGGTCCGTTGTAGTTTTACACAACTTCGTCTTATTCATGTCTTAAAAAAAGTTTCGTTATAGGAAAAAAAGTTAAGCTTTTTTTTATAAGGATTTACTTTTAATTGCAAAGTT
Source organism: Neoaliturus tenellus (assembly GCA_030545055.2). NCBI lineage: Eukaryota > Metazoa > Arthropoda > Insecta > Hemiptera > Cicadellidae > Neoaliturus > Neoaliturus tenellus. The sequence continues at coordinate 795 of JAQYXR010000938.1, forward strand.
TACAATTGATATCTATAACACTTAATAAATTACTTTAAAAATTTATTAGATTTTCAAGAAAAAATCTATTTTTTCCAATGTGTATTTTCAAAATGGCGACCATTTTAAAATTTTAAACTAAAATATTTCAAAACCGGTAAATATTATAAAAATTTTATTAGACACAAAAAAAAATAAAGAATTTAATTGTATAACCAATGGTACTAAGTTTGTAAGGATCTGACCACAAATAATGGAGTTAATGAGAATTTTTTATGCATAAAAACATTGATTTTGCATTGTAATTAATGGAAATTAAGGTAATTGTAAGTGAAAACTCTCAATAACTCTGTTATTTGGTGTCAGATCCTTACAAACTTGGTACCATTGGTTAGATAATTAAATTTATTAACTTGTTTGTATCTAGTACAATTGTTATAAAATTTAATAATTTGAGATATTTTAGTTTAAAATGGCCGCCATTTTAAAATTACACGTTAGAAAAAATTAACTTTTTTCTTGAAAATGGGTATTGCTATGATGAATTGTCATGTGAAATATCAACTTAATATAATGATCCATTACGGAAATAAAAATTATTTAGTGTAAAAAACAAAATGGTGGCTAGCAGGCACTTTTTTGAGGGGGATGGACACCTGGTAAAACCAAAGCCTAGGACCACCTTATTTTTTTTATTTTAAGGTCTTAAGGAGCTAAAAAACACCATTCGTTTATTTTTATATATGTGTCCGTAGTACTAATAACTGTAAAAGGTATTCTTTACTTCATTATACTCGAAATATGACCAATATATACAGTTCTTTCTTAAAAATACCCCCCCGTCGCAGCAGACCTGCGTACTCAGCGAATTTCTAAATTAGTAATATTAATTTTGACCAGCTAAACTTGTAAACAAAATTTCATAACGTGCTCATAAATAGGGAAATAAATGTCGATTCTCCTTAAGATAAATATAGGGAAAGAGTATGCAGGTATGCTGCCATGGGGGACACTAAAAGTTGGTTTTTAGCATAGAAAAAATTTATTTCGACCATATAAAGCCATATAGTAAGTTTCATCAATATCTGTCCATAAATAATAGAGTTTGCCTATTCTCCATATGATTAACATGGGAAAAGAGTATGCAGGTTTGCTGCCATGATAAGTACAAAAAACCAAGATTTTTTACATTAAATGGATGAATCTCAACCAATGAAGCTAAATACCAAGTTTCATCCAAAATTATTGGTTAATAAGTGAAATATTAACACATCCTTATTCTCCATAAGATTAACATTGCAGCCCCAAAAGACAATGTACTGTCTTTAGACTTTGTAATATCTCGGTAAACAATGGAGATAGAGCAAAGCTTCAAATACTAAATTGTGTGTTTTTTTAAGCTAAATCCATGGTCAAACTAAAAATTTAAATTTTAAAATTTACATATGAAAAATGCAAAAAACGCATTTTTGGGGTACAAAACCCCCCAAAACCACAACTTCCCGTAGGTCGATATGTCTGGTTTTCGAATTCATCCGAATAAACGTAGGATTACACATCTCTACCAAATTTGGTGTCGATCGGACCATTTTTACGAGAATTATCGTGTCTAGGGACACACACACACACACACACACACACACACACACACATATATATATATATATATACATATATATAAATATATATATAAATTTTAATGACTATTATTTTTGGTCTCTGGCCACCTCAAAACGAAAAATTAACATAGTCCCGGGCTTAGGTCTTACCATGAGACCTACGGTAATAGCTTATTCCCTATGGAAATTCGCTAAAAATAATAAAAACCTTTGTTTTGACAATTAATACATTATTAAAACTCCAATTTCGAGTAATATTGCTTGGTTCTATCGTGAATAACCCAAAAATTGATAAGGTTTTATTATATATTTTCATTCATAAATATGATACCTTTTAACCAGTTCCTAATACTTTTGTTTCTATCTTCTTTGTCTGGTTTGTCCAACATAAGTACTTGGACATTTGGCGCATTTTAATTTATAAATACCATAGTACAGTTAACAACTATGTTCCAGTGTCTGCAGTGTGATAGGGTCTATTTTAGATAAGACTAAATTACTTACAGATTCCATCAAAAACAGCTGAATGTTAATTTATAAAAATGGTCAGGACATGTTTCTATGTCAGTACATCATCTTTAGGTTTTCGTTAATAATACTTTCATTAGGATTGTTGTCTTTAAAACATTTTTTTGTCTTTAAATTTTAAATTTTTCTAGCGTATCCATCTTTTTCCTTTTACTGCATATGTGTAAAATTTCGAGGCTGTCCTTAATACTGGTAATCGAGTGATTATAATCAATTAAATGTTGGCCAAATGTAGATTTTTGTTTGTTCGTTCTTGGGCTAGGAATATGTTTTTTGAATCCAATGTTAAATTATTGTACAGTTTGTCCAACATAAGTACTTGAACATTTGACGGATTTTAATTAAATAGCAGTTTTCTCAGTTTCATTTGATTCCTGTTTTTTTTTTTAATGAAATTTGTAAGTAATTTAGTATTACATATATTCTCACAGCTCAGAGGTCTAAATATATTAGACCGAATTTTTTTTTATGTACACATAGTGAGACACATCTCCTTGTGTTAGTAGTAGTAAATCTGTATTATCTACTAGCTCTTCTTTTGCAATACGTAAAAGGATATACTTTGTTTGAACTATCTAATCCAAAAATATTAATGGAGGTGCCGGGATTATTTTTTTTTCTCAAATTCTGATATATCTTTCAGAGATACAGGGTAAGTAATTCCTTAAAAATTGTATCTATATCTTTGATTTTCATAGTGTGGTTAGGTTCCTAACTTGACTTTCTCTTGACTCTCTTACTTTAGCCAGTTTCCGATACTTTTGTTTTTTATCTTTTTTACTTGTAGTTATGTCCATACTCGTGACAAGTTTGCTTTCAGAGTGATTCGTCCATAGTAGGCTCGTCCTTTATACACTTTCCCCTACCCTACCCTACCCTATAGGTCAAGTTCATCTAATACAACTCGAGAACGAGGAATAGAGCACTAAGTGGCATGTTAGTCCATTACCACAAAGTGATCGATTCCTCGCTCTCTATTCTACATCTACTTTTTTGGGTTTACTTATTTATATCAAAAATGTTCAAATTTTACTATGTAGAATGTCCATTCTTGCTCTTCAACTCTTCGATTGTTTTTAGCAATTATAACAAATATTCGTTAGTTTTCACCAAAGTCTTTATTTTGCTACATCCAATTTCAATGGAATTCATTATAAGTTGTAATTTTATAAGTTCGATCTTTTCTTCTTGCGAATTTCTCTCTTTATTATGTTCTTCCTTATTTTTGCTGAAGATTCAAACTCCCTGTTGTTTCTGCTAAAGCCGCAATAATAATAAAAGTCCTTCAAACAACCTGCATTTATACACATTCCCCCACCACTTTATAATCCCCACTCCTTTCCCCCTCTTCTTTATATGTGGAAGGGGGTATTATAATTAGATTCCTAATTTTCTTTTCCTTCTTCAACTGTAGTATTAGCAGACATGTGTGATATTAATTTTTTTATTTCTCAATTTTCCATTTCTAATTTTTTTAATTTTAAATCTCTTGCTTCAACTTGTAGTTTTAAATACTTGATATAACTTGCAGCCCAGTGGAGAGTTTTCAATCTTGGTGCTCCCATTTCAATTCTAGATATTTTAAATTACAGTCGAAAGAATTCCATGTTCATATCTTGTCGGTTTTGTTTTTCCTTTTCTAGTTTTTTTTCAATCTTTGTTTTTTCCCTGAACAAAAAAGTTGGATCACAAGGTATATGATGAAACATTTTGGTTAACGATTTATCGAAGAATGAGCTTCTACGCAGAAAACCAACACATTTATGCACATTCCCCCACCAACTTTAAGCCAATGGTGGGGAGAGTTATATTATATCAGGGTAGCTTGTAGGTGAAAGTAGTTAGCCTAGAATCCTAGAGGTTCATAGCCCACCTCTTATGAATTTTAAAAATGGGGAGGGGGAAGGAATAAGGATTGGGAAGGGATAGGGTGTAGGGTGGGGGAAGGGTAATTTTGTTATTACACTAGTTGTGCAAGAAAATAGCCGCCAGTAACCACACCTTGTTCGTAGCACTCCATCATAGATTGTGCCCACTGCCACATGCGGTCTCTGTCATTTGGTGTGACAAGGAAAGAATGACTATCACCATACAATACAAAAGAGTCAATTCGTACATAACATCCTAAATTTTTCCATTTATTAGCTTCAGCCATAAACTTTTCTATTGTATCAAATGGAAATTGTCGATCAATTGCTATAACTTGACGTTCTTCACTAAGTTCAACAGTATAATCATCATCATCCTCACTCTCACTATCATTATTTAAAATGTCTTCAGGTTGTTGAAAAACATTGGAAATTTCGGAAGAATTAAGATGGTCATTCACATGAGGAGGCATTTTTTTAACAAATAATATTGTAAAAGGCAGAGAAGAAACGACAAGAGCAGCGTGTGGAAACAGAATGAAGGAGTGAACAACACTCGCTGCGCTTTTATAACGGTATGCAAATGAGAGGGGTAACAGCCGGCCATGACCGGTCATTGGCCCGAGAGGTGGGGGAAGGGGTTGGGAGAGGAGTGGGGGGGGGTAATTGACCTTTCCGGTCCGATCATTGACCCGAAGGAGTGGGGACGGACACAGAACCCTCCTTTACTTTCTACTCACATGAAAGTAGGTCACGAGACTTAGAGTGTTAAAAAATAATGGGAGAGAAACACAATGCTATAACGCATTGTGTTTCTCCCCCATTATTTTTCTAGCAAAATTTTGAAAAAAAACTATGTGAATTTACTTACTACTCCCCCACCTTGTAATACCATCCACTTTGTGTCTGAGGAGATAGTCTTTAGAGTCTAACTCATAAACGGATTTCTCTTTGCGCAAGGATTCAATCACTTTAATATTATATTTTTCGCCGTTAGAACTTGCCAAAATGTGTTCGTTGTCAATAACACTTTCAAAAAAATAGACACAACCTCTCTTAAGCCTATTTTCTTTCACGCCAATAATTTTGGATTGGTATTCAACAGTGGGGGTTACTGTCAGTTGTGGTTCAGAAAGGTGTTTCACGACATGTACACGGCAAAAACTTTCGTTTTAACACATTTCCTCCCACAAGCTGACCCTTTCTTAATTCCCCTAGTAAGCATTTCAAGGCAAGTAGTGGGACGGCTAAATGCCCTACGACGCTCTTCTTGTAATGATTGAAATCGCTCTGAAGGAGCAGGTTTAGGAGTAAGGTTTAGGAGCTGGTTTAGGAGCAGGTTTAGAGGATTCAGTTTTGTGATAGGTATGGTCTTCAGGCGTAGTAAGTGGTGGGGTAGGAAGCAATGGTGATAGTGGGATGACGGGTGTACTAAGCCGATGAAGAATGGTTTCAAACGAAGGGGTATTAGGACGGGGAACTGGCTTCTGCGGTGGCGGCATGATAGTTGATGGCGGTGCGGAGTCGTTTGGAAGCGAAGTCGAAGGCGAAGGCGGTGAAAAAATACTACGATGTATAGAAGTGTTGGTTGGTGGAAGAATAGCTCCAGAAGTTGAAGGTTGAGATGCAAGTTGCTTCTTGTACCAATCAGGAGGATTTTTCAGGCGAAGAGTTTTCTTGGGTGTAGTAACAGCCGTTGTAGAAGTTGAAGTCGAAGTAGAAGTAGAAGTAGAAGTAGTAGTCGGCAGAGATGACGTGGTTGCGGCTTCAAGTTCGCAGTGTAATGTCTGGAATCAGAATGAAACACTAGCCGCGGCCGGCGCGTCTTTTATAACGGTATGTAAATGAGAGGGGTTAGCAGCCGGCCATGACAGGTCATTGGCCCGGGAGGTGGGGGAAGTAGAGGGGGTAGTGGAGGGGAAGGGGCGGGGAGGGGGAATCGACTCATTTTTTGGGGGGGGGGGTTTCATTGACCCTTCCAAAAGTGGGTCAAGTTCATTCAAGACTTATAATGATCCAAGGGTGATGGGAACAGTCGTAACTGTTCCCACCACCCTGTTTGCCTAGCGGTTCCCACTCCCAACCCACTAGTTACGTTCTGCAAGGGAGGGTCCCTGGTCCGTCCGCATTTAAGCGTAACGTCCCGGTCCGCATTTAAGCGTAACCATCAATTTCATGGAAACTTTAACAGCTTATGCAGAAACGCAACTCTAACACCCACCCGAGCTAATCCCACTTATCATATTCCTAAACAAAATGCAAAAAACCTAGTCCGCTACCTACAATTTGCGGATGTCCCACCCCTCCTAAGTGAAGTTCAACCGAACTTCTGAATTTACAGTTAATCTACCCCCCTAACATCTAGCTGTAAGGCAAAACAACAACATTAATTATTAGTACCAACACTTAAAACTAACAACACATCATTATTAAAAAACCAAATAATTCAACACAACCAAATACCATCATTTTCTTAAAATTAATACACCTTAATGCTAAACACCTCTTAAAATTAATACACCTTAATGCTAAACCCAACTTATAACTAACATCGCAATGCGCAAATTATTTCTTAAATTAAATACAACTTACAACTAAACACACACACACATACCACATTGCATTAAAAAACGCAATATAATATAAGAAGTTCAAATATATATAGGCCTACTATATATTTGAAACCTCTTGCTGAGTCGCCAAACAACCTTTCGCTATGAAAGTTTGTTGACGACTGACAGTAAGATCAGGCTCGTATCGCTCCTCGGATTCTCGAGTAGTGGGTTCACTCCAGTACAGTGTTCAATCCAGTCCAGTTCACAGCAGTATAAAAGGAAGGCGAAGGAGTGGGGAGCGGCGCATGCACAGCCAACGCAAAACCAAGGTTTGAGGTTAGAATTATCCATGGTAGCTGCCATGTTTAGTTCAGTTTCGCCACATAGAGTCGGCGACCGGCGGTGACCGGTTGACCGGTCATTGGCTTGAAGGAGTGGGGGAAGGGGGGGGAATCGACTCCATATTATTAGGGGGGGAGAGGGGGAGGGAGGAAGGGAGGGGGGGGGTCATTGACCTTTCCGGTTATTGCCCCGGAGGAGCAACGGACATAGAACCCTACTTCTCTTACTACTCAGGTGAAAGTCGGTCATCAGGCATCTGTCCTGCAGCTGCCCGGAGTAATTGCCACCGCTATAAAACCAGGTAGTTTATCACGCCGCGACCATTCATTACCTCGCATTCGCGCTGAACACTTCTCATTAGTTATATGTTATGGCTACTTCATTATCCAGGCTCAATTACTTCTAACCTATAACATGGGTTACATTGGCATATGACGTTCACAGGATAATTATATGAGTTTAGTTAATTCTAACCTACAATTCAGTTTCGAACTAACTTTTAGTTTTGTTCAACTATTAGAGTTTTGTTAACACCGTAGAATTTCAGTTTTAACTAACTTTTAATTCATGCGCACTTTAGTTAAACCCCAGTTACTTTATGCGCAAATTCAATTTAACCGACCGCCAACGCTATCGCCATCTCCACCCAACATTTCAACATCTCTGCCCCCGACACCTGCCCGAACATCTGCCCGAAGGGGCAACTGACCGGACATCTGTTCGGTGGGCAGCTGTTCGGTTTTAAAAGTATAAAAGGAAGGCGAAGGAGTGGGGGTGGCGCATACACAGCAATGCAAAACTAAGGTTTGAGGTTAGGATTATCCATGGTAGCTGCCAGGGCTGGATTTAGGATTTTGCCGCCTATAGGCTACCCATTTTCTGCCGCCCCCTCCCCTCACGCACTACTTAGGGACTGACACATACATATTGTTTTTATTGTCACTTATAGGATCATATTCACCTCTAAAAATACCCCACAGATTATCTTTTTCTCAATATATAAAAAACTATGTCAAGTACAAAAAAACTTTTATGGTCTGTATATTCTTTATTTGAACAATTGGAATCATAACACAAATGATCAAAAAGTAACTTCACAGGAGTAGCTAGAACGGCAGTGTAGATGCAACAGTCAGCGCAATAATCTTGGTTTTGTCACAAGCTACAAAACATAGTTCGAACAACTTTAAATTAAATTGAAATTTGAATTAAAGAAAATGGAGTTTAATTATAACAATTAATGAATTTGCGTAAATCTGCACCTTTCTGTGTAAGCAAACTTAAAACTTACGAAAAAATAAATAATAGGACTCTAATCATAGCAAACCCTATTCACCACTTGACAAAGCTAAATAATTGGCAACAGCGCAACGCCACCATGACGAAAAATAAAAATTAATTCAAAATAAATTAAGACTCTATAAAGTTTCCTACCCAATATTTTTTTCCTGTGCTACCCCTGTCGTCACCAATTGATACATTTATTACCGAAATAAAAACAGTAGAAGTTTGTAAGGTTTCTTGAGACAGCGTTACAGTAGTCTAAAATCATAGAGTAAGTATGCCTACCTAACATCATCAATTGTGACACTAGTTGTAACGTGAAAGGTCTCTGGTAGAAGAATTTAGTGGTCCCTGGTGTGTATCTCACCACTACAATTTTTTACTGTTGATTATGAAATCGGCGATGGTTTGATTGTTTGGCGGCACAGCGACACCTGCCAAGTAATTACATTTTTGTTCCGGTCATAAAAAATTACTTTTTTCATGGGGGAGTTTATTTTATAAATCAAAACCATATTTTGCTCTATTCTATAGCCAATCCATTCGTAAATTATTCAAATGTTTAAAATAAAATCACTAGTTACTGTAAGACTTAAATATGTTACAAATGTAAACCCCGGAGCGCTAGTGTAGTTCCGTCTTTCTGAACCCTACCCAAACTGCGGGTGTCGTTACAATTACCCTATAGGAAAAAATGTACTACAAAATTATGTGGAGTAAATTCATATGAAAATAATAAATTCATTTCCATTTCCTCGAATGAATACACTTCCAATCAGAATAATGGGCTTAAAGAAGTTTATGTTATTTAAATTAGAAAATATTTTTAATATTTGTACAGTGCCAAAGTGCCGCCCTACAATTTTGCCGCTATAGGCTCCAGCCTTTTCAGCCTATTTAGAAATACGGCCCTGGTAGCTGCCATGTTTAGTTCAGTTTTTGCCACATAGAGTCGGCAACCGGCGGTGACCGGTCATTGGCCTGAAGGAGTGGGGGAAGGGGTGGTGGGGGAAGAGGGGGAGAATCGACTCCATTTTTGCGGGGGTGATGGGGTGGAGGAGGGGGGGTCATTGACCTTTCCGGTCGGTCATTGACCCGAAGGAGTGGGGACAGACACAGAACCCTACTTCTCTTATGAAAGTTGGTCAACCAGTCATTTGCTCGGCATCTGCCGGCATGTGGATGGGGTTATTGCTGCCGCTATAAAAGCGGATAGTTTATCGCGTCACAAACATTCATTACCTTGCATCCGCGCAGTGATCACCTCTCATTAGTTTTACTTTATGACTACTTCGTTATCTAGGCTTCGTTACTTCTAACATGCAATTTAGCATTCATCAGCATGTGGCTTTCTAGCCACTTCATTAAATGAGTTTAGTTGATTCTAACCTACAATATTACTACTGTGGTGTTCTGTTTCAATTTCCTTTACATCTTTTACACTTCATTTTATACCTCAGTCTTCTTTTAACTTCTGAATGTAACACATCAGTTATGATGGTTGCACAATGTTTAAAGTTAAAACTTTTACGAACACAACACATATTACGAAGTACTTCTAAACCTTCAATTTCAAAGTGTAGAACTAATTTAAATAGAGTTAGGAAGAAGTACAGTTTTAACCCGTTATACTCTTTTACAACTTCGCAGGTTAACGTGACGATAGTGTTATTCACGACATTTTACGTTCTATGTTATGCTTCCACAACTTTGAACTTGTTACTCCTATCGACTGTGTTCAACAGGTTTTCCTATTTTACTCCCACCATTCCTTATATAGGTGCGCTCACCACAATTCCTACTTCATTCTCCTCTATGCTCTTCAGCTGAGCTAAGGTTTGAGGTTAGAATTATCCATGGCGGCTGCCATGTTTAGTTCAGTTTCACCACATAGAGTCGGCGACCGGTAATTGGTCTAAAGGAGTGGGGGAAGGGGTGGTGGGGGAAGGTTGCCATTTTATAAGCCCTCTCCCTAGGCGGCGCTTCTCATTCGATCGCCAACTTTCAAACGATAAACACCTCTCCCTTGGCGCAAATGAATTATCCCGCTATCACCAACTAGTTCAACTTAGAACTGTTTTTCTAGTGGTAGTTAGGTAGGCTTTTTTAAAACTTACTCTGGATGACCGACATATTTTTCTAAATCCCAGTTATAAGTTGAATTTCAATTTTGAACTAACTCTTAGTTTTGTTCAACTATTAGAGTTTTATTAACTCCGTCGAATTTCAATTTTGAACTAACTTTTAATCTATGCCCACTTTTAGTTCAACCCCAGTCACTTTATGCGCAAATTCACTTCAACCGACCGCCAACACTATCGCCATCTGCACCCCAACATCTGCCCGCCCTCTGCCCGAGCAGCTGTCCGGGCAGGGGACGCCACTTCCGGTCTAGAAGTGGCTTTTCCCCACTACTTAGGAGTAATGGTACAGAAATTGCGCCACTCTGCTGTGAATCAAATTAATTAACAGTTAATTAAAAGTGTTAAAAAAAAGAAATTGTAAGTCATAGGGGAAGTTTTGTTAACAAGTTGTCATATTGTAAATTAAAGGAATTTTCAAAATGGGAGATAAGGCAATGGTAGATTTACTTTCAAAGGATGAATTGTTATATGAGTTAAGATTGAGAAATATATCTGTGGATGATAAGTTATGTGTTTCTGACTTGCGTAAATTGTTGCGAAGAGCTATTGACTCTAATGTTACACCGGATAAAAATAATTTAGTGGGTAAAGTTGTTGTTAGCGAGGAAATAGAACAATTGTCAATTAAAATAACACAATGTGAAGAAACTGAACTTACAAAAGACAGTCGTCCTATTGATATTGCTAGACATAAGTACAAACTAACTCATTGTAGGGATCGTTTAAATAATTTAGCTCATTTGTATACAGACCAAAAAGAAAAGGATAGTTGTATTAAACTAATGTCAAAATCTAAGGTGATTATTGAGCAATTTAATAGGCTGGAATTGATAAAGAGAAAGTAGCAGATACAGTCCGTAAATTGAGCGAAAGTAATGTAGAAGAGGAAAGTTAAATGATGTTTTTGAAGAGGTAAATAAGATACCGATCCTACCTTTCCCTCCAGAACCGAAGGTGCCAGATGGACAGAGTAGTTTGACACCTTCTCAAACTGTCACAGCAACCCATGCGTCAGCCCCTGTGTCCTTGAATCCTATGATGTATCAAAAATTACCGAATCCACTTTTAAATTATGTATCTAGTGTCAAAGTTTGTAATGGTTTATCCATCAGTGAATTAATTGAATTTTTCAGAACTATGTATAAAGCAAAAACGTGAAACTAAAATAGCCGATAGGATTTACTGGCTGTATTTGTGAGCAAAACTGTTGGTCCTTTTACATGAGTTAATGTTAATGTATAGTGAGTGCACGTTAGACGATTTTAAGCAGGCAGTTTTTAACAGATTTGTGCCAAATCACTTGAGAGATAATTTAATTAGGGAACATGTTTGTAAGCAACAGGGCATTAACGAACCATTGTACTTGTATGTCAGTTGAGTAAAGGAATTTTTTCAATTTGTTAAATAGCTCGCATTAAGTAAGTTATCTTGTAAATTTATTAAATATCGGACTAAACCCTCAGACGAGAGTAAATGTAAGCACATTTAATTTAAGGACTTTAAGTGATTTCGATAGAGCATGTATTCACAGTCAAAGTGTTGATTACGCTAATTTTGAGCGAAGTAGAGAGGAAAAGGGTCGAGAGACTCGAGTCAAATCAAACCCTAGTAATCAATGTGTAAATTTCACTAGAGAAGTAAAGTCATGTTATAATTGCGGTCGTGCCGGACATTTGGCCAGACAACGTTATCAACTAGTTAAAAAACGCATGAGTAAGGGAAACACTTTTGAAATGTAAATAGAACGTTCAATGTAATATGTCAAAATAAAAGCGTTTCCCTTAGTAAAGCAAATCAAGTTTTTCATAATGTAACTTCTGAAGCTCAAAAGAAAGTAAAATATAGCAAAAAAGAAATTAACAGAATCAATCGCACACAGAAACGAATAGCACAGAAATTAGATCTTAATGATAACTAGTTGTTGCCCGTCGATACTCGACGGATATAGCTCCATTAGTGGTAAATGAAACACTATAATAGTACAAACATGTAAGGTAGTCTATAAAATGTACTTCTTTGAACTGCCATACCAGAACAATAATATATTTTACAGAAAATACTACGGCTTTAGTTGGAGCGTCGGAAAGTAGGCTTATTCCGTAAAACCAATAATGTTACATCCTTCTACTTATAGGCCCTACTCTTTAGTATTTTATAAACATGTCAATTTGATTGTTTGGGTAGGCGCAAACCTAATTAGCCTAAGGAAACCGTTCTATTAGGTTCAACAACATCAGAAATAAGTAGACCAATATCCACTTGCCTATTGGATAAATTGTTCTTAACAGTTTTTTTTCAAGAATTAGGAAAGGCCTAGAGTGTTGTAACTTATGATGGTTGGCTTTAACAAATATTGGTGTATTAGGGTAGGATAGAACGTAGAGAAACCATTTATAACCACTTTCATATCGCAATATTTATGCTGTAGTGTGCAAGTCTCAATAAACTATCCAAATTTAAAGAATACAAATTTATTTCACAGAAAATTACATAATTTTAGTTGGAGTGTCTGTCAAAGTAGGCCTATAGGCATATTCCTTAAAAACAATAATGCTGCACCCTTACTATGTAACACAGACACTCTTTAGTATTTTATAAACATAAAAAATCGATTGTTTACTTAGGCCTAAAACTTAATAGCCTAATCAAAGCGTTATATTAGTTAAAAACATCAAAAAATAAGCAAGCCTAAACTATCAATTTGTAAACTTGTTAGTTTAATAAATAAGTTTTTTGAGAGTTTGAACAGGCCTATAAATATTTTAATATATCTATTTTGCTTAAAATAAATATTGGTAACATCAGTAAAATATTTATTAGTGACGCCGTTATTGGACACATTACAAAAAGTATATTTGTGAAGATTGGTCTGGAACCTGGGCCGTCTGATTTGGAGTAAGTCACGCTACCGACTGCGCCACAAATACTGTCGTTAAGCGAAGTAAATGTAAAACATTACAATGTTGCAAACGACAAATTGATTGCACAAAGAATTTCCGATACATCAGTTTCTTTTAATACAAATGTGAGCAATTTATTTAAACTAAACCTTTACAATTTAGACTTAATTTCAAAGCAATCAGCTATTTTACATAATTAAGCAACTTTCTTTCCATTTAAAGGATAATACATCATAATAATTGTAAACGTTTTTAGGTACTGACCATAATAAACCAAATCCTTCATGAACTTTTGTTCATCCACTCTGTATTTAGACAAAATACCTCGTGTGTTTACAATCAGCTGATTGAAATCGTGTAAAATAAATAAATTGTTAAGGTTTGAAAATGTCGACATTTTTAATTTAAGGGAGTAAGATAACGTTAATTATATGATTAAGCAACTTTCTTTTCATAAATGACAATACATCATAATAATTGTAAACGTTTTTAGGTACTGGCCATAATAAACCAAATCCTTCATGAGCTTTTGCTCATCCACTGTTTTTAGACCAAATACCTCGTGTGTTTACAATCAGCTGATTGAAAGCGTGTAAAATAAATAAATTGTAAAGGTTTGAAAATGTCGATATTTTTAATTTAAGGAAGTAAGATAACGTTAAAGTAAATAAAATCTGCTAATATACAAAGGTTTACGTTTTATTTGGTACAAACTGCGTGTAAATTGGTCAAGTGGAAGTCTCAGACGAACTGTCCAAAGGATTGGAAATGTTGGCTTTTTTTCCCATGTTAAATCTCCATAAGAAAAGTTTATTTTTAATTTTTGACCGATTTAACGTAAATATTTTTGAAATACGAATAAAACCTGCTAATATAGAACCGAAAACTTGGTTCTAGAACCGAAATTTTGGTACAACCCGCATGTAAATCGGTCCAGTAGAAGTCACAGACGAAGTGTCCAAAGGTTTTTTAACTTTGTGTTTTAAATATATAGATGATAATTCGGTGAGCGAGCAACCCACAATCAAGGTCAGGATTCAAAGTACACTCAACGGTCCTCATGTAGATGTAAGGGCTTTATTAGATACTGGTGCATCTTTAAATGCAATTAGTGAACATTTGTATAAGAAATTAGAAAATCAGAAACTAACACGAAAATATGTTAAGGAGAACAGTACTTGTATTGTTGCCAACAATAATGTAATAAGGATTACTGGAAGTTGTATTGTAAAGTTAAGAATAAATAAATTTACATGGTATGTAAAATTTTCAATTATTCAAAACTTAGCATGTGAAGCTATATTAGGGAACTGTTTTATGAGAGAAACTGGTATGTTTTTAGATTTGAGGAAACAAGTTTGCTATTTTAGTTTTGATCCAAAGGTTAAAATAGCAATAAATCAGAACGCATCAGGTAATGTACATTTAAGTCAGGTTATTGAAAACAAATTAAATATTGGATGTGAAGATATGAGGGAATCTGTTCAGAATTTAGTTGCTAAGTATCCGAATGTATTTACATCAGATATTGGTCATGCACTTGATTTTGAAATCGAGTTACAAGTTAAAGATAACGAAATTGTTAATGCGAAACCTTATCACATTGCTCCAGCTAAAATGCCTGAGTTACAAAGCATTTTAGATAATTTATTAAAACAGGGTATCATAAGACCTTCCTTAAGTAGTTTTTCCTCACCAAGTTTTTTGGTTCCCAAAGATGATGGTACTAGCAGATTAGTTGTAAATTACTCAAAGTTAAATAAAAAATTGGTAAGAGTAAATCATCCATTGGGAAATTTAGAAGATAATTATCAGTATTTACAAGGAGCCGAGTACTATTCTGTAATTGATTTGTCAAACTCATTTTTACAAATAGGGATCAGTGAAAAAGTAGGCATTTAACTGCCTTTTCAACAGGTGTAAGTTTGTTTGAGTACACGAGGGTGCCATATGGGCTCCATTGTGGCAGTGGAATATTGAGTGCATTTTTAGATAACATTTTCAGGGATGTAAAATTCAAGTTTATGATAAATGATGTAGATGACATTTTAATATATTCGGTAAGCAAAGAAGAACACATGGAACATTTGAAGGAAGTAATAAGTAGATTAAGTAAATTTAAGCTTACTGTAAATCCAAAAAAGATTAAACTGTTTCACAAAGAGGTTATTTATTTAGGAAATCTTGTATCAAAGAATCGGGTAAAAATAGATCCTTCCAGGACGGAAGCGATAAGAAAGTGTAGTGTTCCAAAGAATAGTAAAGAGGTAGGGACTTTTATTGGCATGGTGAGTTATTTTTCGAAGTTCATAAAAGATTATGCAACGCTAGCTGCCCCACTCAATGAGTTGCGCAGGAAGCGAACCAAGTTTTATTGGTCTGAGGAATGGAATAGTTGTTTTGAAAAGTTAAAGCATGCTATTATGCATCCACCAGTTTTAACTATGCCTGATTTTAAGAAACCGTTCTATTTATTCACAGATGCATCAAACCTTGGTTTAGGGTCAACCTTGTTACAACTAGATGAAAACGGAGATAAATTTCCTATAGCATATTAGTAGTGTCAAATTGTTGGTGCTTGGCTCAGTTCAAGGTCACCTGAGGGATGACGTCATCGAGGTCAATGGCCTCACCGATGACGTCATCGATGACGTCATCGATTGCGTCATCGATGACGTCATCGATTGCGTCATCGATGACGTCATCACTTATGACGTCCATTTCTATGACGTCACACCCATGACGTCACAGAAATGACGTGCTGATGACGTCATCAACCCCTTACGTCATCAAAATGACGTCACCGACACCACTAAGGTCAAGGTCACGCCGAAACTTAAAATTTTTTGGCACTTTTGCCGTTTCTCGCACTACGCTCCGAGTTTCATGTCAGAGTCCCCGTGACCTTGACCACTTGGAGCGAATTTTCGACGAGAAACGGCAAAAGTGCCAAGTTAAACTCGAGTTTCTGACATGACTCTGCCTAAATGGGCAATCGGTTATCCCTCAGGTGACCTTGAACCAGCACAACACCAACAATTTCATATTACTGTGACCTTGAAAACGTAACAACGGAACGCCGACACCGAAGCACACCCCACGACAGCCACCGAGTGACTGACTGTCAGGCTCTGTGTACTCTAGGTATATCGGCTTGAGAGACTAAGACTCTAAACTGTCAGGAATGGGAGTAACTAACTGAATTTTGCAAGGAAAAGTCATTTCATCCAATTTCTAAACAAATCCTCCTCAGTAAAACTTACATTAGTCTGTTTGGTATAAACTTAGGTGTCCGCGCAACAGTCTTTGCCACTTAGCCAAAGTTGAAACCCTTTTGACTTTGAGCGTTGGACAGTGAGCAACTAATAAAGTTTTAACACGACTTAAGTTTCTTACCCAAAGTGTCCTGCGACATGGCCTCCCCTCACAAAAGTCCGCACAATACCAGGAGACTGTTGGTAGCGCAGGAGTCAAGGGAAAAGTGGTGGGGAAACGGCAGAGTGGGGGAAGGTCACAGTGGTGGGGGAAGGTGAGGTTGTACGCTGGAGTATCGCATCACTTCACCATGAGTTGTCCTACAGTCAACACACTGTTCTCTTGGCCCGAGTTGGCGCTAGAAGAAACATTTCTGTACAGCTTAGGCTGTGAGAGCCGAGGAAGCAAAGTCAAAGTGGAAGTTGTGTTAAACTCCAAGATGAGAGTCTCCTAAATAAACTAATTGTATCCCTGCAATCCCCAATAACTTTAGAGAAATACCACTTTATAAAGCGAACACCTTATTCTTTGGCAAAACGAATTGGAAATGGAAAAGATCACAGTAAAATTAATCTAACCTAAAATTCGGACTGGACACTCATGGCGATACCACGTGGCGTGCAAACGCCACCCTAAACATTACAAGTTAGGTAAGTGAGGACCTCTGGTACGATAATTCGACGCCGGAGTTAAAGTGTGATGACCTTGAGTCAAAACACTGAAATACTACAAGTCGATATCGTCCCAGAGTTAAAGTGTAGTAACCTTGAGGAAAATCAGAGGAAAATCCAAACCATGTTTGTCCAGAGTTCAAATGTAATGACCTTGAGGCAAAAATCTGTAAAACACTTACATGAACAGAGTCGAAGAGTTGCGATGCTTACCGCATGCAAGCCTGAGACATACTGGCTGAGCGCCGTCGCGTAGCTTAGGGACTCGAATATGGTGGGGGTATTGCCAACACTTAGAGTAGAAGTGTAGTGGGCGACCTTGATGCAGACTTAGAGTAGAAGTGTAGTGGTGACCTTGAACCACCCCTGAGGGGTGGGACCCCCCCCCCCCGGGGTGGACCTCCACCCCCCCCCCCCCCCTTGGGGTGGACACCCCCCCCGGGGTGGACCTCCGCCCCATGCCGGGGGAGACCGGTGGGGATATAAGGCGGCCCGGCTCGCAGTCCGCTCCCGAGCGTTGAACGTGAACGATCGGGACGGACCGCCATAGGCCTCACTAAACACTGAAGGCGCCTTCACTGTTTAGCGAAGTCTACTCTAACTTTAAGACTTGTATTATTTCTAAGATATTGCGCTTGCGTTTGGGTATTGGGAATTGTTTTATATGAGAGTGTTTCACTTCTACCCTATGTTTCCTGTGTGTCTTGTTTGTCTTTTATCCTGTGTGTCTTGTTTGTCATGTGTTTAATGTGTATGTGCTTGTTCCAGCATTTACTATGTTGAGCTCAATCGTGTGTTGTAAGTGTGTTATATTTATCTAAAGTGTATACGCTTGTTTTAGCATTTCCCCTTGAGCGTCTTTCACAGCTCAAAGTAAACTGTAACGACAGGGAACGGGAGTAGGCCCCCGTGTGAAGCCACTTTTCATAATTGTTAGGCTCCTCTCAGGCATGCAACAGGTTGCGGCTGGGGTTGTGGGAGCATGTCCGTTTGTACGCTGGCAAGCAAAAGGGTTGTGGCGGCCTCTGCACTCGGACCGAGGACGTAAGCCACTAGGGTGTCCTCAGTTTGTTTCCCTTCTGGAAACTCAAAATTATGTAATGAAACTTTGTTAGCTATTTGCGTTTTTAGTCCCCAAGGCCCCGAACATTCGTGGTTCGCCATGGGTGTACGGGGGCCGAAATTTTTTAATGTCGTGTGGCCTTGACCCACAAAGACTTGTAAAAATTCAATGCATTGTAAATTAAAAATATTAAAGATAGGTTACGGGAGTAGGCCCCCGTGTAAAGCCTATTTTTTAATTATCGGTAGGCTCCTGCCAGGCATGCAAAAGGTTGCGGATGGGGTTTGGGAGTATGTCCGTTTGTACGCTGGCAAGCAAAAGGTTGTGGCGGCCTCTGCACTCGGACCCGAGGGACGTAAGCCATTAGGGTGTCCTCAGTTGTTTCCTCCTGGAAACTCAAAATTATGTAAATGAGTCTTTGTAGCTATTGAAAAGACAATGCAGTAAATGTTTACAAGTCTCACGTGGGGAAGGTTAGACGACATTGGATGTTGCCTGTTGTCATAGTTGGGTCTCTTCGGAGGCTACAGCGATGACAACCTAAATGCCCCAGGTGGGGCTTTATTTTTTTAAAGTTTTTACGTGACCTTGACCTAATATATGAAAGTTTTCAAAATCTTTAACAGTAAGGTTTTTATTAACACAGTAAATATATTAAAGTACTTTTGTCTTTTAAACTTTTAATGGGTAGGCATTACTAACACACAAGTCTGTAGTTGTCCATAGTTGGGTCTCTTCGGAGGCTACAGCGATGGCAACCCTAAATGCCCCAGGTGGGGCTTTATTTTTTTAAAGTTTTTACGTGACCTTGACCTAAATATAGTAAAGACTGAGACTGACACTGCACCTCCGGACCCCCCCCCTCCACCTCCACCTCCACCCCACACCTCCACCCCACACCTCCACCCCACACCTCCACCCCACACCCCCACCCCACACCTCCACCCCCGGCCCCGCCCCTACCCCTACCCTTATACGCTTGGGTGGGGCTCACCCGTGGTCGGTGGGGATATAAGGCGGCCGGGTTGCACGCACCTCTCACTCGAGCTTCAGCACTCACACCGCTCACACCAACTGTTGCTCTCACCAAATAGTATTATTTATTTAATTCCTATTTCAATTCTTTACTCTACATCTTAAAAATGACTCTTAAATTGAAAAACTATCCTCCTGCTTCTTCGGCCAACCAGTCTACTCCGCCTTCTTCGTCTGGGACCGCTACGACGCAGTACTCGGTCCTGCGGCAAGCGCTGGCTGTAATCACGACTGTGACCAGCCTTCTGCCATCGATGCCAGCGCTAACCATTACAACTGCCGCCGGGACCAGCCGAGGATTGATTTGCTCTCCAGCTGTCTCCCTTTCCTCGGACTCCAACTCAGATGCTGCCATATTCCAGACGGAGGAGGACAACGAGAAGAAGAAGAGGAAGACTGCAAGGTCGGAGTACACTCCATACTCCCGTACACACAAAATCCTTTCATACACCAAATCCCAATGTCCTCTACCTCTATCCCCTATCCCATCCACACCTGTTAAACCACCCCGTAGATCCATCTTTTCCCCTGACGCCCCCTATCCAACCATCGACATAACAACAAAATTTACATCACTTCCCACCATTTCCCCCGAACGTCCAACCATCGACCTAACACCCCACCCCACCCAAAATTGTTTGCTCCCTTCCTCTTCACCGCGTAAAGCGTTCTACTCCTATTCCTTCTAGCCAGCCTAAACCGGACAAGCTCCAAAACATTAAGGTAAAGTGTCCAACACAAAAACGTAAGCGCGTTGAGGTCCCTGCTGGCAAGGGTAAGAAATGCGATTACGCTTGGTTTTCAATTGTGTTTGGGGTTCTGTGTTGCCAGAAACTTGCTTGTTCAGGAGGAGATCGCTGCCAAAGTCACCTCAATAAAACAGTCAAATTTCGGCAATTCAAACCCTACACTCTTTATATTAGGCCTAAAACGTTCAAGTTCAGACATCCCCACGGCCCGCAACCGCGTGATATTAGAAGGCTAAAGGTTGATGAAAAATATTATTTTATTGGTCAAACCTATGGAGCAGGTAATAAGAAAGTAGAAATCGTTGTAAAAGGTGAAGGCCACCTTTGTACAATGCAAGTACCACCTCGGATGGTAAAAAGAGAATTTTTCATCCCTAAAGCCTATCTAATACGAAGGAAAGGATGCGAAACCGTGTGGGAAATGGACTAGGATATGGGCCCACTAAAAACAAAAAAAAAAAAAACCAAAATTGTTAGGTTGTGTTGGACAATATTAAAAAAAAAGTCTTTTCCAAATTATTTCTTCCAAATTTAGTCTTAACCCTCTTAAAGTAAGGGAGAGGGGTATTATACAAATTAAGTAATAAAAAAAAACACTTGACTTGTATAATACTTTAACCTGGCGGTGATGTAAAGTCACTGGGACAATCTCAAACCGTGTCCTTGAGGGTGAAGACTAAGTTACAAAAGTCTTTAACAAATAAAAACTTACCTCCAAACACATGTGGCTTCCCACAAGTGTTTGGAGGTAAAAATTTTTTAAAGTTTGAATGGCCTTGACCTATATTAACTATTCTGAAAAGTAAAGAGCTAACCTTGCAACCAAGGTTGTGTATCATGTGATACCCCCACTCCAACGTTTTGCTTAGCTTGTATGAGCTGTTCATTTTGCTTCAGTCTATTTCTACGCTTGATACTAAACATGGCACCGTTCTCCTACAAAGGTGGTAAATACAACTTAGATGAACACACTGCATGGGAACTTTTAAGCGGTTTGAGAAGGGATGTTGAGTTTTGGATAAGACGTGATAGGGCTATGTTTTCTTTATGTGTTATAAACAGACAAAACTTGAACATTACACACTACACTAAAATTGAATATAAAAATATAGACGAACTGTTCTCCTGGGTGTTTGAAGTAAGCAAGTTTATTGAAGAGAATAAGATTCAGGCCAAACTTATAATAACCAGGTTTGATACCAGGGAAGGTTGACCTTGAGTTACCCCCACTCCAAAACGGGTATATATATAGGAGTGGTGATCAACTGTCCTCTCATTCTGCTTTACACTGTTAAGCCGAACGCTTCGCACCATGTTTGGCAACGCTTCAGGTTCTGCCTCTAACTCCAGCTCAGGTGTTGGGCCGATCCGATCGGGGCCTTCGTCAAGGAGTCGTGTCCGGTTCTGCGGCTTTGGCCCTGTCAGGAAGGAGCTGTGCAGCAGCGGAGCCTCTCAACCAACCACATCAGATGCATCTACCCAGACATCACCAAACCTAATCGAAAGGTACAACGAAATTATAGAGCAAAAGGATAGGGTGTTAGAGAGTGTAATCCGTGAGGCAAATTCAATCCTGAGGAAATACGACAGACTAATTATGAAGTGTCAAGATCTTTTAGTGGACAGTGATGCTAGTGAGGATGAGAGTGGATAGGTGTGTGGGTAAAGACTCGGACTTGTG
Organism: Neoaliturus tenellus; assembly: GCA_030545055.2. NCBI lineage: Eukaryota > Metazoa > Arthropoda > Insecta > Hemiptera > Cicadellidae > Neoaliturus > Neoaliturus tenellus. The sequence continues at coordinate 22,468 of JAQYXR010000938.1, forward strand.
TGTTTGTATGAATGTGTGTGTGAATGCGGAATACAGAGCGGGGGATAGATCACTCTGTGGCAATGGACTAACATGCCACTTAGTGATCTATCCCCCGTTCTGGTAATGTTCCTGGATGACCTTGACCCACATTACCAAGGTTAGCTAGTACCCCCACCACTGATAAGTGCATATATACGGGTATTGATGTGCAGTTTGGTTATTCTGCTTTGTACCGCTTAGCTGAATACTACACTTTAACATGGCTTCCAACTCTCGGGCTTCCTCTTCTTCAAGAAGGCGTGCTGCCAACGTCCTGCCTGCTACTCGTGGACCTGTTCGACCATTCCATAGCATAACTGTTGCTCGAGCAAACGCCTGCAAAGCTCCGATGCTACGGACCCTGCTGGAGGTGAGTCAAGACGGGCAAGGCTTGCTCAGTCCTGGTCAACGGCAGGAGCAATAGAGGCGTATGGCGTACTTCAAGCTGCAGGGTGTAGTTCCCAGCTTGAAGTTAGGCGACCCAAGAGTAGCATGTGTCACCGAGGCAGCGGACTACATATCACACCTTCACACTGTTTTGGAAGTGAAAGACCAACAAATTGAAAACTTAAAAGAACAATTAAAACAATTTAACTTTAACCCGATGGAGTTTGTGGAAGCAGTGATGAGTGATAGTGATGATGAAGGAAGTGAATATATATTAGGTATGTAATGAAAGACTTGGACAGGGACATGTGTGTGTGTGTGTGTGTGTGTGTGTATGTGTGTGTGTAGAATACAGAGCGGGGGATAGACTACTTTGCGGCAATGGACTAGCATGCTGCTTAGTGGTTTATCCCCCGCTCAAAGGGTAACATCGGATGACCTTGACCCACTTTAAACCAAGGACAACTGGTTTTACCGCTATAAAAGAGGGGGTCTGTACTTCTCCAATTCATTCTGCTTTGAGCCTTCTAGGTAACAAGTAGAGTTTGTAAACATGAGTGGTGCGCTTATTATTGGTAAGGAGTGGGAGTTTGTTGGGATTAATTATTTAAACTGTAAAGGGATGTTGGAGAAGGTGTATGATAGTGTTAAAAGAATGGTTGTTGAAGAAGGTAGGGTAGTGATTTTAGCGTGGAAGAAGAAGCTGTATACAGGACAACGAGTGAAAGCAAGTGACTTTGGGGGGAATAGTGTGTTTGAAATTGGACGGGCGAACTTGGCGAACTTGGATATTGTGTTTTGGGACTTGAAAAGGTTGATAGAAAATAGTGGAAAACATGGTGAAATTATAATTGGTAGAGAGGACAGGGTGTATAACTAGAGCGTTAAAGACTGGGGATTTGGACTTGTGCGGACTTGGACTTGTGGAATACAGAGCGGGGGATAGATCACTTTGCGGCAATGGACTAGCATGCTGCTTAGTGGTCTATCCCCCGCTTAAAGGGTATTATTGGATGACCTTGACCCATATAAAGGTAGAGGGGAATGGGTAACGTGGAGGGGGAAATTGGTATATATGTAGGACTGATGAAGAGCAGATTTAGTCAAGCATTTGTCTAGACACCATCAACAACAACAATGGAGAGTTACAGCGTTGAGTTTATCCTCTTGGAAGAAGATGTCAACGAAGTGGTGGAACTCATAGAGGACAAGACCAGCCTAGGCACATTGGAGCTTGTTAACTGCGAACCTCTGGATAATGCAGCAATTGACAAGATTGCATATTTTATGATGCACTTGCATACTGAACAAACAACCAATATGGAGTTTGTGCAGTACCTCTATCAAAACCAGGTAAACGTTCGAATTACAATTACTTGGTGGCAGTAATAAAGTGTAACGTTTGGATTTAGACTTGGACTTGGACTTGGACTTGGACTTGAGTGCGGTCTGCAGAACAGAGCGGGGGGTAGATCACTTTGCGGCAATGGACTAACATGCTGCTTAGTGGTCTATCCCCCCGCTAAAAGGGTATTATTGGATGACCTTGGCCCATATAAAATGTAGAGGGAAATGGGTAACGCAAGGCCTCCCGCCACGGTTGTGATTGTCAGTTTTTACACTCAAGTTCTTGGGCACACGAGCATGGGTGAACACGCAGTAAACAAAGTATTTAAAATGTACAAAACACTTTATAAATATTTACCTTGCAGAACACTTACACCTGAAACACTTACATGTGTTCCGAAAAGAGTGACCAGATTAGCTGGCCATACAATAGCGAGAGAGAATTAATTTGGTTACAAGAACCGAGCGGTATTCAGTTTGTTTTATGTTATATGTGTTGGGATCAGGTTTACTTTTTTAACCTAAAAATATTTACATTTATAAATATGGAAACAGGTAGGATATAAATGTACACCTTTATTGTTTTATATATCTTGTTCTTGTTTTCAATATCTTGTTTACTTATAACATTTATTTTTTAAAAACATACATTTTGTAACAAAAAACCATCATATTAACAAACATATTGTTACCATAGAGTAAATAACTATTTTTACACGTAAATAACTAAAATTATACTTCGAGTGGCTACACTTTTCTTTGGCATGGAACACCTATTTGTAAAAAAAAAATACCAATAAAACTAACAAAATAGTAAGACTTTAAATTGATGTATTAAAGTCATATAACACTATTATTTCACATTTTGCATTATAATAATAGTAAACTCAGAAGAAAGTTCTGTTAACCTTTGCCCATGTTTAAACGGAACTCCGGAACACGACCAATTAGCAGAAAACGATTTAGCTCCTACTAGTATACGTGTTGCTCGAAATCGAGCAATTTATTTAAATAATGTACAAATGTTACTTTGGCTCTAAATCAATAACATCTGACCAATCCAATAATGTGAATATCTTTAATAGCCAATAACTACACGTATTTACAGCTGATCATTAACAGTCGTTTCAAATGAGTTATTTACTCCCCAATGTTATTTAAATGGGAAATTTTGAGATTCCAATGTTGGATTGCGCCTTTATTTCCAGTCTGATTATCATCACTTTTTGGCGGAAACAACTACAGACCAAGCCTTACCCAACATCACCAAAAACCTGAAAATTGGTTAAAAATTGTAGAACGAGTCCTCAAGACAAAAAAAATACCTTAGCGTATTAAATAAGTATAAATTAGCAACAACACCCATCTTTTTATAGTACTATATGTATATGTAACCACTCTAGGTATAATTGTTGTTATTTGCCTGTGAAATAAGTTTTTACTGAAGGTTAACATTATATTTTGGCATAATTCTAACTCATGTTTAACATTTAATATCATTTTCCTATAATATTCATCAAAATAGCAAGCAACAAACGTAATAAAATATAAAAAGTGAAATATTTATTTATATTTGGAGTGATTGTGTTATTTGTAAATAAAACCCATCCGGCAGGTGTGGCCCCGGAGCTATATCCTTTATTATCCATAATGGGGTTAAATTTATTTAAAATTATATCTAAGAAACAAACGTTCTTGCGTGTTAGCCCCTCCACAGCCAAAAAAAAGCTACTAATGCAATTTCCCGCATGTTGATAGTATTTAAATTTTAAACACATGGTCTGATAGTAAATTATTTTTCATGGTAATACCACTTTATTATATTTGACATTATGAAATACGCTGTTTGGATATGGTTAATAGTAACACTTTAAGTTGCGTTTGAAGTATCAAAGTCATTTAACATGATTTATATCATTTTCTGTTATAATAAGAGTAAACACAGAAAAGTGTTTTAACCCCTACCCATGTTTAAACGTATGCTGCTTTAATAATGTCTTTATTGTTTTAAGATATTACAAAAACTAACTCTTGTTTAACATTTAATATTATTTCCCTATAATATTTATAAAAACCAAGCAAAAACATAGTAGAATGTAAAAATTGAAATATTTATTTGTACTTGGAGTAATTGTGTTATTCATAATGGGTTAATTTTATTTAAAATTATATCTGAGAAACAAATGTTCTTGCGTGTTAACCCCCTCTACAGCTAAAAGCTACTAATGTAATTTCCCGCAGGTTGTTAAGCTTTAAATCCTAAACACATGATCTGATAGTAAAGTATTTTTCACGGTAATACCATTTTTACAAATTAGTGATAGCAATAACAACGAATGACAGACTTGACCTACAAAGCAACGTATTGTATTACAGTAAACACCAGCCTACATAAAACAAGAATAGTGTGACTTATAGCTAGATGTAGGAACAAAACATTGTACATGATATATAACTACATAAATAACAAAGTGAACTAGCGTGTAATGTTTTTTAACCTAACTAATTGTTGAACTGAACCACCAGTTTGAATAAGGGAACAAGTCAGAAAATGTGTTTCTTGGGAAACTAACAAAAAACTGTATAGCTACTATCACAGGTGCACGTTGCTAGTTATAAGAAAGGAACAAAAACCACTCGCATTATGGTGATATTACCCACAAAATTGTGCGTGAGTTTGAGGAAGGGAACAAGAACCGGACTTGTTCTCTTCTTCTAGCTGGCAATGTGCGCAGATTAATTTTTATGCAATAAAAAAATATTTTGGAATTTTGGTGTTTGTTCCCTTCTTTAAACTGCCGGTTCAATTAGATGATTCATCACATGATGATAATGGTGAATAGGACCGGGATGTGGAAGAGGACGATGGTAGTGGTGTACCACTATAGGACGGGGATGTGGAAGAGGACGATGGTAGTGGTGAACCACTTTGCAAATTACACATCTTACACACAGGTGCGCCCTGTGTTTGTGTTGCAACGTCTCTACTTTTCAACGTTGCCGACGATGCACGATCTTCATCTAAAAACAGAACATAGAATTAGTATGTAATGTTCAACCTATACTACTCATTTTTATTCCTGTAGCAATTTGAAAGTTTGCAGTGTGAAAATAAGAAAAAATTGCGTCAGTTTGTTGTTTTGCAATAAGGTGTTAAATGTTTAAATATTTGAATATAAAGCTTTTAAAGATGATCTAGTTGTTACCCATAAAACATACCTAAGGGACAGTTTTTATACTACATTGCGAATTAAAACAGCTGGTGTGAAAACTCATTTACATAATTTTGAGAGAGGTTTAGGACAGCCCTAGTGGCTTACGTCCTTGGTCCGAGTGCAGAGGCCGCCACAAATTGGCCACAGCTGTGGTCTGCATGCCGGCGTGCAAACGGACCGGTTCCCAACCCAGCCGCAATATTGCCTGAGAGAACCCATGCTAACATTGGTATAAAATGATTTTACACGGGGGCCTACTCCCGTTCCCTATCTTTAATATTTAAGTTTAGCAATGCTTTAAATTTGTACAAGTAGTTACTAGGTCAAGGCCAAACAATTGATGAAACTTAGTAAATGGCTTCATACATTGGTATAAAATGATTTTACACGGGGGCCTACTCCCGTTCCCTATCTTTAATATTTAAGTTTAGCAATGCATTAAATTTGTATAAGTTGTTACTAGGTCAAGGCCGAACAATTGATGAAACTTAGTAAATGGCTTCATATGGTTAAAATAAATTTTTTTAATGATAATAATCTACTTTTAGTGTTCCCCATGGCAGCTTACTCTCCCTATATTTATTATAAGGAGAATAAACATCTATTTCCCTATTTATGAGCATGTGATTTTATTTGGTTTACAGTTTTATGTGGTCAAAATTAATTTGACAATTCGCTAAGTATGCAGGTCTGCTGCGACGGGGGGTATTTTTGTATGCTGTGTTTTTAGAAAACTTGTATGTTACATAAGAAGAGGATGGTAAAGGTTTTTTTATACACACCATGACACAGGAGCACTCGTGTCTGTGTGCCAACGTCTCTCCTTGACACCTTTGATGATGCAAAATCTTCATCTAAAATATAACATAGAATTAGTATGTAATGTTCAACCTATACTATTAATCTTTTATTCCTGGAGCAATGTTAAAGTTGAAAGTCCTGTTTCTGAATGACATAATTATGTCATGAATTTATTTCCAAGTGTCCCCATTGAACCCTGTCTCTCTATTGTCCGAGAAATGCTTGAAAATGACACAACTTTGGTAGAAAGAACAAAAATCCCAGTGTCCACTATAATGGAACTATTGGTTGTTTGTATTCATTCGAATTACTTTCAGGTTGAGAATGATTTTTACGAGCAAACTAGTGGCATGGCTATGGGAGGAGTACTAAGTCCGATTCTCTGCAATCTATTTATGGATAGGTTTGAAACAAAACCGAGGTTGTGGCTCCGTTATGTAGATGATATCTTTTGTTTGTAGGAAGGTCCAATTGCAGATCTTATGAAATTCAAAGACCATTTAAACAACCAATGTGATTCAATACAATTTACAATAGAATTAGAAAACAATAACAAACTACCGTTTTTTTTTTTATGTTTTGGTTGAGAAACAACCACAGGGCTGGAACACAAGCATTTATAGGAAACCAACAGCTACCGGACATTATTTACATTTCAATTCTAACCACCCCGCTCATATAGAAACAGGTATCGCCATAGGCTTAATCACTCGGGCAAAATCAGTATACAGCTCTGAAGAAATTTTAAAGTCAGAACTTGAACAAATAAAATTACATTTGAAAAATAGTGGCTACCCTTTTTCCATCTTCAATAAGGCGCTAAAAGCGGTGAATGATAAAAATATTATGGAAGTCACAGATATGGTAGAGCCTGTAACAACAATATGCATTCCGTATATAAAAAATGTATCTGAGAAAATTAGGAGAATAAATTCAAAACATAATATTAGAACAGTTTTTTTAAATGCAGTGACACAATCCGTAGCTTTTTAACTAAAGTGAAACCTTTGAATGAGAGTTAAAATGCAAAGAATGGTGTTTATCAGATTCCCTGCTCATGCGGCTGGAATTACTTAAGCCAAACCTCAAGACCCGTCACAGTTAGAATTAAGGAACACATAAAAAAGTAAAAAATAAAGAAAATTACGGCTCTCGTATTTGTGATCATATTATGGAATCAGATCATTTAATGAAGTCGGATGATAGTGTAATTTTATTTAAATAGCCTGACTGGAGGAGGAGAAACATAGCAGAGTCAATGTTTATGGCGGATGAAAGGGGGCCACTGTCTCGACCATCAGTAGACATTCATTCTATTTACTGAAGTATTATTGGAAATAAACTAAAACAGTTAAGAGATAAGGCCCGGAAGGTGAATGGTTTATCGGCAGAGGTGAATAGGACCCCCTCCCCCGCAGCCTCCCCAGCAGGACCGGTTGTTACGCAACCGTCAGTCGTGGTTAGGCGTTCGGCCCCCGTGCGGGAAAAATTAACTCAAGACAAGCCCTGAGGAAGCGGGACGTTTTTTTATATTGTCGATCCCACGAAAAGTCGACTGCAACTCCGGGGCGATTTTAGGGCGGGTGTCCACGGACGACAATAGCAGCAGGGCATAGTGACCACAATTCTTGGAATTGTCGGTCCGGAAACGCAGCTCCAGTCCGCTCCATTTGAAGCAATGACAGTCGCTTCTATCGGTGTCCACGGACCACGCGTTTTTGTCGTCGGTTTTTTGTGAGGCGCGCTAGTGGTCCCGACTCGCCGTGCATACCACAGTCCCCTAGCTCTTGTGGTAGTCGCAGCCTATTTCCCTCGGCATCTGCACGGCTTTTCTGAGTTGTGTCCAGTGTTTGCGCGTACATATTATTTTTGTTACGAATAAATTGTTATTGTTGTTCTGTGTAAAAAACATGGTTAAATTTGACACGGAACGTTTCATAATAGAAATTGAGTTTAGGTCGGCGCTTTGGAATTTTCATTCACCGGAATATTCCAATAAACATTCAAAACATCAAGCATGGAAAGATGTGTGCACCATCATGGTCCCGGGATACAGAAGGCACACAGTACAGAAAGGCGACTAGTTACGTTGTCGGTCTACGAAAAATTGAGAAGTGGGCGTGGTGGCGGCGGCGGCAGTAGCAGAGCAGCAGTCGCCACATACCACACCGTGGACACCAATGAGCGCGATTTGTCGTACGCCTTTTTCGCATTCCCGGTCGATAGTACCCACATACCACATGCGATAGTCGGCCGTGGACACCCGCCCTTAGTGTTGTCGTTTTCGTCGTGTTTTTTGTGTGTGTGTTTTTTTTTGTGTTTTCAACAATAATTGACGAGTCCCGGAAGGTCATTAAGGTGAGTGAAGCCCAAAAAAGATAATTTAAAGTTAAAAGTGTCAAAACAAGAAAAAAGTGTATCAGTTTGTATATTGCAATATGGTTTTAAATGTTTAATATTTTTACATCTTAAACCTTCAAGAAAAGTCTTAAACTTCATTTCTGTTTTCATTTTTTTTTTTTACCCATAAAATATTTAGGGACAGTTTTATATTAAAATGCGCAATAAAACATCTGGTGTGTATAATTCGAGATCTTAACGTTTTTTGAAAATAAATTTAACAACACTTATACTGTCATAAAATGGTTTATAAATTGTAAGATACAAATTTATTAAAATAAAGCACTTGTAATAACTCTAGTATATACAATGGTTCATTTTAGCGAATTTCCCTATAGGGAATACGCTATTACGGTAATAGCTATGGTAAGACCTAAGCTCGGGGACCACTTTACTTTTTCATTTTGTGTTCCGTGATACCGATAACTTTTGAAGCGGACCTCCGATTTTGATCAAATTTGGTATGAAGGTGTAAGACTAGGTCCATTTTTTATGAGTTCGCGATCCAGCATTGACGGGTTTTATAGGGTGTAAAAAATGGGGTTTTTGGCGTTTTTGACCTAAGTTTTCAAAATTAATCAATTTTAACTAAAAACCATTTGAAAGAGCTTAAAAAAACAAACAATTTAGTATTTTGAATCTTTAAAATAGCTTAGCTGGTTATAGAGAAAATTCAAAGCAAGTTTCCCATGTTACTTTCGTGGGTAAATCTTTAAAAGGTTAAATATTGCTTATTTATGAACATATCTTCATTCAAATTTTTATGAACCTTCATTAGGTGGTGAGTAATTAAGATTTGACCAAAAAACCTCCATGGCAGCAAACCTGCATGCTAAATCCCATGGTATTTGTTCCTAATCAGCTGATCAGCTGTCTTCTGCATATTTGTCAAATTGGAAATGTTTATGTTTTGTTATTTGTAAACAAATCTTTCCTTTTGCATGGAAGCTTTGCATTATGCACTTTTATTACTGTTAAAAAAGTCATTTATTGCAATCTAAATATTAATATATGAATTATTACATAAACATAATTTACTCAGAAGTATAATGCCATTAAATATATTATATTTCCTTGTAAAGATTACTAATTATATATATATAACTAATTGTAAAATTTGGAATGTTACAAAAATGGTCGTAGTTTGTAGTTTAGCAATAAGGTTATAGATGTTTTCATAATTTACTTCCTAAGCTATTGGGAAGCCTTTAACATTCTTTTTTTATAATATATAATGTACATAAGAACATCCTATATATAGTCCGTTTTTTTTTACTCTAATCCTTCACCAGAATATTAGAGTGGCGACCAAAACTTTCCTGACTATTTCATCCATAACATGTGAACTCCTTTAAATTTGTATATTCATTGCTGTTGGGCTATAAATTAACAGTCCTGTCTAGAAAAAAACAAAACAAAAATGTCACCCTAGACAGTAACAAAGACTACAAGAACGCGCTGCAATCATCCTACATTCATCTCCCGTTCGGCGCAATAAAAAAGAGAGAGATCGTTGCGATTGGGTCCAGTCACATTTTTTAGCCCGGCTAATTTAAAACCGTCTGCCTCCAGTGAGAGTTAGAATTCGAGTTTCCTTTTTGAGCCCAGCTGCTCTTTTTTTTATACCGAGTCCTTGGTAAGAATACAAAGAAAAGTGGAAAGACATAATGGAGAGATTTAAATTGTAAACAAAGAGTTTAAACTCATGACATTCATCAATGAATACAAAAAACATAAAGAAGGTCACATCTTATAGAAGAAATGGTCAAGAAAGTTTCTGTTGACGTGGTAGCGCACTCCACCATAAGATTAACTTACTCGGAGTCAGATTATGAGAGTTTTCCATTATTGGACAGTTCTAACAATTAATGTAGGAACACTTTTTCCTTCCGCCTACTTTAGTTTGGAACCCAAGTAAACAAATTTAAAAATAGCAGGATACCATGATGATGTTTATAACTTAGTTTATTTTGTAAACATATGTTTCAATAGAATATCTTCATCAGAGTAACATTAAAGGATTTAATAACTTAAAATAACGATTCTTCTTAAAAAAGCTTTCAATGATACCAAATAAGCTAAGTAACCAAAGTTTAAAATGGTGTTTTAACGACACAATACTAAATAACAAATTTAATATTTCTCTATCTTTCGTATTATGTTTGGGCCGTTTCCTCTGGCGCTATCTTTATTTGGAGTGCTCAAGTTGAGTTTACAGCGCCTATCAACGTGTCCATAATATTGACAGGAAATGAGAAATTACGCAAAACGTCCTCTATAAAAAATAGCATGAAGATTTAAAAAAAAAACCGTCTATTGTGGATAAATAAAAATCAGGTGTTTTGTTTCATTTCAAAACGAGACACACAGACGATAAAAAAAAATATTTCACACCAAAAGAAGCAATCTATATATATATATATATATATAATTCTGGAAGCATAATTGTGAGCGTTTTTAAAAAAAATATCAAGAAACATGATTTATTTATTTTGTGTACATTGAAATATATAATTTGGTTATATATTTATAAAACGATCGATAGATGATAAAATTGAGTACAAACTATTCATAGCCAAATGACAAAAAATTAACTTTAGAGTGGTAATCTATACTTATTTAATACGCTAAGGGGGTTTTTGTCTTGAAAACTCCTACAATTTTTTAACAGATTTTCAAGTTTTTTTTTTGGTGTCGTTGGATAGGGTTTGGTCTTTAGTTGTTTCACCCAAAAACTGATGGGAATTGGACTAAAAAAAAATTAAAGCGCTATCCACCATTAAAATCTTAAAAATTTCACATTCAAATAACATTGGGATTGAATAAAGCATTTTAAACAGCTGTCAATACGTAAAGATTTGGGTGATTAAAGATATTCACAATATTGGATTAATAGGATGTCATTGATTTAGAGCTAAAAGTAAAGTCTGTATTGTATTATAATAATAAATTGCTAAATTTTGAGCAACACGTATACTAGTACAACTTGTAATACAGGCGTTTTCTTGCTTTTTAGCGACTAAAAACTTCTACTTGGAAAGTTGATTTTACATACTATTACAAAAAATTGATTGCTACTTTTACTGTTGTTACTATAATTTAAATTGTAAAAAAAAAATGAGAGTGTATGCAAACCGTGAAATGCTTTATATAATTGTTCATAACAATCCAATGAGCAATAAATTGTGGTTTGAGAATCGTTTTTTTTACTACATACTAAAGGAAAATGATAATTAAAAAGGGATAAATATTAGCAGCAAGTAAAGATGCATTTTGAGGTGCTGTGTTTAAACCTTGTGACTAAAACATAAAAAATATATTAATTTTAACTAGATAAACCAAATGCATCCTACCTGTTTTCCGTTTTTTGTGAGTTTCCTCCGGGGATGACTGATGCTCTGGTGATGGTGTTGTACTCGGCTCCTCCAGGGATGATTGACGTCCTAGTGGTGTTGTTTGACGCGGTTCTTCTTCCCGGAATGAGCAACGTTCTTGCGATGACGAACGCGGTTGCGTCACGGATGATGAGGAAGAACATTGAGAGAATATACCCTCAAACATTAAATTAATATTATCGTCAATACTAACATCGGGAAAGGGGCTTTTTTTTCAATACACAACAATGAAAAGACAAATGTCTTTTTAAATGTACGGGTCTCGTCAGATAAGTGTAACAGTGGGGACACTGCACTTGGGGTTTTTTTAAATGGAATTCCTTATAATGACGGATAAGTCCGTCCTTTCTACTGAACTTCTTATTTTTACACTTTAAACAGACAAAAGAGTATTTTTCATGGTTCATTGTGGTAAAAAATACTAAGGAGCAAATAACCGAATAATGACACTAAATACTAATATACTGATATAATAAATACCGATTAAAATAGTAGGGAGGCCTATCGGTGTACAGAGGAGCGAATAACCGAATGATAGCTGCAATGCTCTCGCTGCATTTTATATACAAATGCACTTTCTTTTAAAGCTGCCCCCCAGTAGCATAACCTGAATAAATGCAGTTTCGAGGTCGTGGCCGCTGTACGAATTTTTATGGATACAGGTTTGCAAACAACTTGCAAAACTTTCACTGTGAGATGGACACAAGGAGAAACCGATATTTGGCTGAGTGTTATTTCAATGCTAAATGATATTTCACAGCGCAGGGTTTTAGTATAGTAGAATGTTAGAAAGGAGGCAGGATATGTTTTTATTTAGCTGTTTGTTGTCATACAATGGATTATATGTTAGATAAACTTATTTTGTCTTACAAGACACCTTATGCGCATTTATTTTAATGGAGATTCCAAAATGTGTTTTTCTACATTTTGATGAAATTAAACCTTTGCTAATTAATACCAATGTTGCATTTAACGACAACACGGGGACATGTATGTAGATGTTGCTGCAACACATGTCCACGAGTGACTTTCCTTTCTCGCTACAAATTATAAAACAAAATAACTGAATTATTATATTACTGGTTTAAATTACATAAAGTAACAGTTTCTATAGGCTGTGAATAAGATGTTATAACAACATCTGTGTAGCTCTATTTAAATAAACTTGTTTTCACCTGTGTTGTTTGAAATCATATATTTCATTTCATATTTATGAAGTCATTTAACAAGGTACCATATTTCACTCATTTGTATACAATGTAAAGCCTACTGCTACCTTCCTTGTTAAATAAGGAATTTTAAAGCAAACTAAGGTTGACTTTATGGTTTTAAATGTACCCTGATTTATAATTTGCTCATTACCTAATGGTCTATTATCAACTGATAATACATATTTTAAATATAGTGTTGTTACAATAAATATCGTACTCCAGGCAAGACTGCTTCATTCCCTTTTTCAATCAGCTGTGTAATGGTAGATTATAACATAACTTGACTTCCATTCTACTTTAGTCGCTTCATATACGGAACATAAAAAGCTATTCAGCTGATATTTTGCTGACTTACACGAGCAGGGAACGGGTAGTAGATAGCAGTGACAGATGGCCGGTCGGCGACAGGACAAAGCATATTACGACTTTGCATACAAAGATGAAAACATTTATTATAAAGATTTCTTCTACACTATAAAACATATGATATTGTCTTGTCACGTCCGGACTTACAAAGGTGAATGTTTTTACTATACAGCATGGGATAATCATGCTAATTGCACTATAAACCAGTTAATCAAAATATATAGAATTATACTTTGCTTACAACCTAATGCATAGTTTAAAGGTAATCAATGCATTCCTGACCTATGGCCAAATCTTATACTCTAAAACAAGCTCCAAGGATTTTTTGATTGAATATGAGGGTTTTGACCACCAACAATCGATTGGAACTGGTGCCATAGCAGAGGAAAAATCCTGTTTTGCGCTAGAACCCTTCAAAGATCCCATGTTATCCTTATGGAAATTTTTAAGTTGAACAAAAAATCAGCTGATAACTGTAGATAAAATAAACCAATGTGTTATATCTTTAACCTGTGGTTTTAGGAAAACATAATAATGTGCAGCAAACCTTTCGCCTGGCGAGTGAGCGGAGCTAACGAGCTTTGTGTGAGAAACGAAAGTAATAATTTTACCGAGCGTAAGCTCGGTCCCCCTGGTACTGTTACTTAGCATTTAAAGGTTTAGAAATGAGATTCTGCTCATCTACAGTACTCTACCTTTTAACTATATGGACAAAATTTTTTTACAATGCACACATGCTAAGAAAAGAGGAAAAAAGAACATGTTTGCCTATTAATATATAGATTTGAATTAAGGATAATTATGTACAATGGTTATGATGCCGGTGTCCCAGCGGCATCCAGCCATTAACACAACATTATCAGTGAGAGTTTGAAAATCCGGTTGTATCTGCTTCCACCGGTAAGGTTATAAACCACTTTCACAACTCGGCCCACCATCTGTTTGCCTGATAACGCTTCAGTGGTTTTATATTTAGCACAATATCTGGCAAGTATGCCTACAATTAACCGGCAGTAATTTTTTTATAATAGAATAATAATACATATAAAAGATAATAATACCTAATTGTTAGAAAAAATGGTTTTGTAGGAAACTATACACCTTTTAACATAATTACGCATAAAAGTCCGAAAAATATAATGTTTTACGTTTTTATACATTTATAATACTGCTTTAGCAACTTTTTTATAAGGAATAAGCTATTACAATACGTCTCATGGTAAGACCTAAGACAGACCCTGTTGATTTCATTTAGGTGGCCAGAGACTAAAAGTAACAGGAGCGAGCAGGGAATGGGCAGTAGCGATGCAAATCAGGCGGTGATCGGTTGGAGTCTCAGACTAAGTATAACTGGACCGCGCATTCAATGGGCAAAAAAGCAGCGACACCGAGCGACGGAAATCAAAACAACGCTTTAATAAACCTGTATTCCTACCCACTAAACCATTACATAAATACGTTATCTTTATATTAAAGTTTTCTCCTTCAAATGATGATTCTTACAGTATTTAATAGATTAAGATAAGGTTTTGTAAATAATAATAATAATACATAGTTTAATCAAACTACTTTTAATTCAATTCAGTAATGACATAAAAAAAGTAAGATGCGGGAAAGTTTTTTTATTTATAGGCCAAATGAAAACTGTCAGTGGTAGTATTGTAGCTAAGATTCTGAATGTTATTTTTATCCCAATAACTAAAATGAATTTTACTTTACCTAATAATAAAAGTTAACAGCAGCCCATTTAAAGTTTAAATACGTACCGTTAGATTCACAATTGTATTATGCAAATATTAATATAAATTTAACCTTTATATTTTCATTTCCAATAGCTTGAATGTAAGGGTAGTATTTCAGTGTTTTGACTCAAGGTCACTACACTTTAACTCCGGCGTCGAATTATTGTACCAGAGGTGCTCACTAACCTAACTTGTAATGTTTAGGGTGATGTTTTCACGCCACGTAGTATCGCCATGAGTGTCCAGTCCAGATTTTAAGTTAGATTAATTCTACTGTGATCTTTTCCATTTCCGGTTCGTTTTGCCAAAGAGTGAGGTGTCGCTTTATAAAGTGGTATTTCTCTAAAGTTATTGGGGATTGCAGGGATACAATTAGTTTATTTATTATTTAGTAGACTCTTTATCTTGCAGTTAAACAAGACTTTCACTTTGACTTTACTTCCTCGCCCCTCACAGCCTAAGATGTACAGGAATGTTTCTTCTACTGCCAACTCGAGCCGAGAGGATAGTGTGTTGACTGTAGGACAGCTCATGGTGAAGTAATGCGATACTCCAGCGTACAGCCTCACCTTCCCCCACCACTGTGACCATCCCCTACTCCTGCTGTTACCCCCCACCACTTTTGCCTTGGCTCAATCGCTACCAACAGTCTCTCAGTATTGTGTGGACTTTTGTGAAGGGAAGCCATGTCGCGGGACACTTTAGGTAAGCAACTTAGCCGTGTTAAGTCTTTATTAGTTGCTCAGTGTCCACCGCTCAAGGTCAAGCGGGTTTCGACTTTAGCTAAGTGGTGAAAACTGTTGCGCGGACACCCTAAGTTTTATACCAAACAGACTAATGTAAGTTTTACTCAGGATGTCTCTGAACATAAGCTGTGCCAGCTATGAGGAGGTGACTATCAAGACACAACAGGAGCTGAACGACTTGTACAAGGAGTTGCAGCTAATGGTGGCAAGAGGCTACCGTATAAACGTGCAAGTCTACGCTTGCAATATACGGAACACCCGGCAGCCAAAGGAAGAGCTTGGACAACTTGGATTACTTGAGCTGACTAGCAGTTGTTTTTCTTGTTCTGACCATTGTAGAATATATTTATTTTTTCATTATATTAAAGAAGTAAAAGAGCAAAAAACACCTATCTTGTTACTGACATATCAGCTCAATAACAAGATAGGTTTTTTTTAAAACACAATTTGAATGACCTTGAAACCTCCCCACTACTACTTTGCTACCCCCACCACTTGACTATTGGTGTACATGGCACATCGCAATTGGAAACCTCATTCCATCTTCAACAGCCAAACCGACAACATCAACAATGGCAAACCTACCAACAGATGAAAGATGTCCTCACGCATGCTGTGACTTCGTCCACGAGTTAGAGAAGAGGATGCAAGAGAGGGCGATAAGAAGAAAGCAGATCCACTCAGAAAATATTATGATAGCAAACGGCTATCTTTTGTTGTTCGGCCTTATTATGGTTGTACTTTTCATACTGTATGGCATAGTCACATGTGTCGGCAAGGTTGCGGAAGAAAACGCACGCCACCATCAATTGGAAAGTTTCAATGTTACTTTGTAGGTTTACCTTTTTTTTTAAACTCCTTTGGGCGACCTTGAAACTTCTCCCACCACTTCACCATGTTCCTGCATGAGCCTCACATCAAGCATCATTCCTTGTTCAGCAGGCAACCATGGATGACAACAACACCATCACCCAGGCAGACTCCACTACCGATGTTGGAACAAGTACGGGTTGGACACTGTCGATCGACAGTGTGCACTATCTAGAAACAATTTGCCAAAGGATGAAGGAGATACTCCGGGACAACCCTGGAATCATAATTCAAATGAATTTGGACTATGATTGGTCGAGAGTTACACTGCAGCAGGATGGAGACAACACTCAACAGTCACCAGAGTATACCCCAATGTCACCTATTTACCCCTATGAAGGATCTGATGTGGAGGTCAACGACGAGGCTGATGGGGAGTGACCTTCTTTCCTTTTTTAAAACCCAATTTGGATGACCTTGACCTTTCCCCCCTCTACTCCTTCATTTTTTTTAACTCAATTTCAATGACCTTGAAATTTCCCCCTCTACTTTTCAATACTGTTACTACAGTCTGCGGCTCACCTCATTTCTTGCTTAGCTACCATGGCGAACGAGGCTACTTCTCAAGTTGAAGTTGACTCCACTACGGACGAAGCATTTCCCTTGTGGTGGACCGTTCATTTGCAAGATGTGACAGAACTAGAAATGTTACGCCAAAAATTGCAATATGTTTTTAACGAGAACCGTGACGTTGAATGTAGGATGGAATTGGATTTTGATGCGACCAGGATCAACTCAGAACCTTTAACTTCCAGCCAGCCTCATCCACACTTTACACATCTGTACACTCCTATAGCGCCGGAAGAAATAACCATTGCCGAAGCTGACTCATCCACACGTTTTATTCACCCAACATTTTGGGTGTTGATTATAGACAATGTGTACAAAGTGGAGGTGGTATGTAATAGGTTGAAGGAGTTGATGGTGGAAGATCCTGGCCTTCGCTTTAAAATAGAAATACACTTCATCTATTTTCACTACAAGGGGACTCAGACGACTCTGGTTCTTCATCTGAAACTACTACAGACGACGAGGACGACTAGCCAACTTTTTTAAAACTCCATTTGAATGACCTTGACCTTTCCCCCTCCACTCACCTTAGTTTATATAAGCTGCGCTCTCACTGACTGCAGCATCATTTCATCGCGCACCTTCACCACAGCAACATGGAGAGTCAACTCAACTACTGTTACGAACAGAAATGTTTTTCATGGCCAAATGACATTGATGTGGTGGATGGCCTGGCATGTAGAAAATGTGAAGCTTTTGGTCAGTGCATGTGTAAATGCAAGTCTTGGAAGAAGCCGAAACCGGAGTTTAAGACATTCCATGTGTACCAGATGAGAGGGCATAAGTACACTTGTTGCCCTGAACGTTGCATTGAATTTAATCTAAAACAGCTAACTGGCTGCAAAATGTGCAACAATCATTTTGCAGGTTTTTGCAAACATTATTTAGGAGCGTGTCAGTACAGATCAACTTGGCATACCGAAGCACTCACTATCAATGAAATCGCTATAGACTCACAAGAGTAGTCTTTCTACTCTTTGACTTTTTATAAAACTCCGTTTGAATGACCTTGACCTTTCCCCCTCCACTCGCCTTAGTTTATATAAGCTCCATTCCCACTGACCACGGCATCACTTCATCTTGCTCCCTCACTGAAGCAACATCAAGTATGGAAACTAAGCGTGTCTCATGTTGCGAGCATAAGTGTTTGGAGAAGCCAGGCGTCACGTATTGTGCAAAGAAGCGTTGGGAGGAAAAGACGGGGACAACCTATTGCTGTGAGGATAAGTGTTTCCTCTTACCAAAGTGGCAAGTGGATGGGCTGGCCTGCCGGCAATGTGAATGCTTCGGATGTTGCAGGTGTAGATGCAAGAACCAACAGCTGCCACCACCGGTACTACAAACTTTCAAAATCTACAAATCAAAATACTTTTATACTTGTTGTCCGCAGCGGTGTGTTAAGTTTCACTTCTCAAATCTTACCAATTGTCGGAAGTGCTACGGACAACCTGATGGATGTTGCAACCGTTTTCTGGACTCCTGCCGCTACAGATCGGATGGTTTACAGATCCGTTGGAAATTGATGAAGTTGCCCAGGAAGCACAAGAGTAGTCTTTCTACTCTTTAACTTTTTTAAAACTCCGTTTGGATGACCTTGAGATTTCCCCTCCACTTCCCCATATACCTAGAATACACATAGCCTAACAGTCAGTCGCTCGGTGACTGTCGTGGGGAGCGCATCGGTGTCGGCACTCCATTGTTAAGTTAAGTTTTCAATGTCACAGTAATATCAAATTGTTGGTGTTGTGCTGGTTCAAGGTCACCTGAGGGATTACCGATTGCCCATTTAGGCAGAGTCATGTCAGAAACTCGAGTTTAACTTGGCACTTTTGCCGTTCTCGTCGAATATTCGCTCCAAGTGGTCAAGGTCACGGGGACTCTGACTGAAACTCGGAGCGTAGTGCGAGAAATGGCAAAAGTGCCAAAAAATTTTAAGTTTCGGCCGTGACCTTGACCTTAGTGGCCGTCGGTGACGTCATTTTGATGACGTAAGGGGTGATGACGTCATCAGCACGTCATTTCTGTGACGTCATGGGTGTGACGTCATAGAAATGACGTCATTAGTGATGACGCAATCGATGACGTCATCGATGACGACATCGGTGAGGTCATTGACCTCGATGACGTCATCCCTCAGGTGACCTTGAACTGAGCCAGCACCAACAATTTGACACTACTCATATTATTCTCGTAAATTCACAGATTCTGAGAGAAATTTATCAATCTATGAAAAGGAAGCATTGTCAGTAGTACAGAGTGTTAAACGATTTTATAGTTATTTAGAGTTACAAAAGTTTTATCTGTTAACTGATAACCAAGCACTAAGTTGGATATTAAGTCATTTTAATAAACTGGAAAAGTTGGCCAGATGGGTTCAACAGCTGTTAGCATTACCTTTTAAGGTTATTCATGTACGAAGTAGTGAAAATCCGGTGGCCGATTGTTTGTCGCGCCTGGGTATTGAATCCGACAAAATCGAAGTTGTGGAAGTAGATGAAGATCCTAGATGTATGTTGGTAAAGAAATATAAGGAAAGTAAAAAATTTCGCTGTGTCAGCAACAAAAGTATTCAAAAGTGTAACGTAATTTTAGATATGCCACTAGCCTACACACAGATAGCGGAACACCAACGCAAAGACGCTGAGTGCTCTCAAATTATGCAGTCTATTAGAGACAAAACTAATAAGTCAAATTTTTTATCCGAAACAATGTATTAATGTATAAGAATACACCTAGAAGTAAAGCCAAAATTTATGTACCAGAAAGTATTATAGATATGTTATTTTTATATTACCATTGTTCAAATATTGGAGATCATTTAGGTCAAACCCGTACTGTAGGTAACATATTGGAGTACTTTTATCGTCCAAATTTAATTAATGTAATTAAAAGTAAAGTTAGAAGTTGTGAAAATTGTATTTAAGTTAAACCAGTACAAAGGCGTTATGAAGGTCCACTAATGTCAGGGCAAGCTAAGGAAGCGCTCGAAGTTTTGTATTTAGATACAGCAGGTCCACTCGTAAGAAGTGTAAATGGTAATAAGCACATAATAATTGTGGTAGATGATTTTACAAAATATGTATGGTTGATACCAGTTAGGGACACTACAGCTAAAACAATCATAAGAAAGGTTGAAGAAATTATTTTTAATAATTTCTCTTCATGTAAACGTTTAGTCACTGATAATGCAGCTGCTTTTAGAAGTGTAGAGTTCAAAAAGTTTATGTTTGAGTACTCAATTACTCATCATTGTATTGTGAGTTTTAATCCAAAAAGTAATAAAAGTGAAAGATTTTTGCGATATGTAAAGAATCAGATAAGGGCATATCACCATGACACACAGAATAGGTGGTGTTCGAATCTGAAATACATACAATTTAGTCTTAATTCCGCTGTACATGAAACCACTAAGTATACTAGTTTTCAGCTTATGTTCAAGCATCCATCAAATCATATGTTAAGTAATTTATGGAAAATCACAGATTTAATAAATACAAAATTGTCAAAAGAAGAAATTAAAAGTACTTTTAAGCGAGCGATAAGAAATTGTAAACGTTCGGTCGAGCGTAATCGTAACAGACATAGATTTAAAGAGGATAGAACGAAACATCCGTTTAAAGTAGGAACGATTGTTTACCTTGAAAACCACAAGTTGAGTTCTAAGATTAAGAATTACCAACGAAAAATGGATTTTAGGTATGTCGGACCTTATGTGATCAGATACTTTCTTAACCCTGTGACTGTTATTGTACAAGAATGTAATAATTTTACAAATGTGAGAAGAGCTAACATATCTCAGTTAAATTTAAGTACCCACCAGTTTAAAGTTTAAATTACATGATGATGTAAGTGTAAATAATTTCTAAGAATTTTAAATAAATATGTTGTCTTCACGTACATTTGTAGAATTAAGAACCCCTCCAGTGACACAGGCTAATCTTGTATAAAGTGTAAATAAATGCGCGCATTAAATAATTAGGATAAGTATGTAAACTGTAAATATAAGTTAAATGGTTTATGCACATATTGTTGCAGTGATTGCATACCAAAAAGTGAAAAATTGAATTACCTATCTTTAAAGTAGGAAGAGTTAACAAACAAAATGACACAATCTGAGAATATTTTAAAATATTCATATAGAAATGTCATGTTTATTTAGAACACGGGTTTAAAAATGAAACAAAACTTGAGATAAATGAATCATGGAAATTAATGAACAATATGAAGTTA
This sequence comes from Neoaliturus tenellus, assembly GCA_030545055.2. NCBI lineage: Eukaryota > Metazoa > Arthropoda > Insecta > Hemiptera > Cicadellidae > Neoaliturus > Neoaliturus tenellus. The sequence goes on from JAQYXR010000938.1 coordinate 43,769, forward strand.
ATTTAACATAAATATGAGGTACATAAAAGTATTGTACATGTATTTATGTAAAATAAAATATTGTGAGTAAGGAATAATATTTTAAAAGTAGTACAGATATATGTAGTGAAATCGTAGTGGAAATTAATATTGTTTGTAAGAGAGGCAGTTATGTAGATAGCAGATAATGACTCACCGAGTATTGTGTGTTATCATCAGGAATGTCTACAGGTTACGACGAGCGGATGAGTCACCAGGAAGCTCGCGACTCAAAGAGACAGTCAACCGAGTATTCTCAAAATCAACTAATGCATTATAAAGTGATAAAAACCTGATTGTAAGAGAGATAGTAAGATTTGAGTTTTAGTTAGCATTGTATTTAAAATAATTATTATTATTACAAAAAAAGATATTACGTTATAATTTGTTTTTTGGTTTTAATTCTGATTTAGTAATAGGGTTGTGAACTAAATAACATTAGACGGAAAGAAGTTATGTTAAGAGTTAAAATGTTCTGTACAAGCAAAATCATGTATAGTATAACCAGTATTAACTCGTATGAGTCATAATTTGGAGTGGGGATAAGTCCAAAGTTGTAGAATGAGTTGAGGAGAGCCTCATTAGCCTGAAGATATTCCAGCCGGGGGGACCACTTCTTGCTGACAGCTTTTTCTCTGGAGGTATTGTAAAGTCTTAATAAATTTGTAACATTTGAATCTAATCATGTTTCAGGTCCAATTTTAATAAATTGTAATGTCTGTAGATTGTTAACTGTTTTTTCAGAGAATATGAAACATAATGGGGTAATAAAATTGTAATTTTTCTAGGTAAAATAACTTGGGTGTTTATTTTACATGTTTTCTCATACAGGGTAAAAATAAAAATAAAAATATTGTATTACAGTAGTTCTGGGTCTTATGTTTCAGGGGGAAAGACATGGGAATGAAACAATCTCTATAAATCCCTTCCAATTCCTTTAATCATGTACATGTAAAAATGTGGGGTTTAAACAAAAATTTATAAATTAAGTTATCAGAATTGTATAAATTAAAATGCTGTATCTAACAAAAAAGATAGTAAGAAATATTAATGTGTATAAATTCTAAATGCTTAGAATGCAAGAGACATAATGTAATTTATAGCCTGAACAATATTTTAAGAGATTATGAATATTTTATTATTTTGTAAATATTGAATTAATGCTCAAACATTATATACTATGTCGCTTCTGAGATTCTGAGTTCATTTTATTTAACATCACCTCAACGAAATTCTGTGCCATGCGGGATTCTAAAATTTATTATTTTAAGGTTGATTAAGATGGGTCCCGAATTAAGTAACTCTTAGTGATTTTGAAATTTTTAAAATGAGCTAGGAGTAATGGTACATCAGAAATAAACAAAATCGTTATAACATAAATAATATTTTTATCCTTCCTGGTATTGTAAATACTCACCAACTGAGTAAAAAGCGTTTTCTTTCAAAAATGATTTTAGCAAAGCTTTGAATTTTACAGGGGTGTCTTGTAATTTGATGTAATTTGGGAGCCTATTGTATAATTTTGGTCCGATATTTTGAGGTAGGGCCGCTGAGAGTGTTAATCTGTGTGGAGTTTTGCCTATGATTGTGCCGATGACGAGTATTATAATTATGCACGTCTGCTCCTGTTTGAATGGAAGGAAATTTGAATTTGTAAAAAACTAACATTTCATAAATATACAAAGAATATAAAGTTAAAAAATTTAGGGACTTGAAAAATGTTCGGCAAGACGTTCTTCTATTTATTCCGGCCATTATTCGAATAGCCCTTTTTTGCAGCCTGAATACACGCAAAAGTGCAGTCTCAGAAGCTGATCCCCAATATTGTTTAAATTATATAAAAGTCAACTGAATTAATTTTTTTATTTGTTTTAGGAATAGCAAGGAAATAAGTTCAAGACATGTCACAAAATTGCGCTGTTAAATCATTGTATGAACTATATAAAACATCAATCTTACAAACAAGACAAAATATGCATTAACTGTTTCACTGCTATGATGTGTTACACCTTACAAGGTACAAGCAACCAAAAGATTAGTGCTGACTGTAGTAAAAAAAAAAAGAAATAGACCAGGGTATGAAAAATATGATAGTCTCATACGAATCATTTCAACAAAAAAGGACTTCATTAACATCATTTAAGTGCACCAACTGTGAACAATTATGTATCGAACATTTTGAGGGACCTCGATGTGAATATGCTTAATAGAAGCAAGTTAAAAATAGAGGTAAATATATTCTTAATAATTAATACTAATGCTTTATTAAATTTGTTAACATTTATTCAAACAAGCAAACTCCTAAAGGGCTTAAATGATGTTAAAGCCTTTTAGTTTAACACTTTATATGCAAATTTTGTTTCGTTTAAAGAATCAGCTAAAAAAAATTTATAAAAACATTACGATGTTTGAAATTTTGAAAGGTTTGATACGATTCTGTGTACATAGATTTGTAATTAACTATTTTTGTGCTAGTGGTTCCAACTATAGTAGGATTCACGAACATAGTCCGATGAGTGCCTGTACATTGTTGCCAAATTTATTCTGAAACACATTTTTATACTGTATTATACATGGTAAACATAACCACAAATGACAACGTTGCAGGGCGAGAGGTGGTGAGGGGGAACACAGCTGTTAAAATTTCCATCGGACTATTTTCGTGCATCTTACTATAATGTTTTGTTTTCAGATGTCTTCTTCGCACCATGATCGCACATCATCTTCAATGAAACGCCAACGAGTTGAGAAACACAACACAACTTCGAGGAAAGGGCTGTCACCGAACTCTCCAAACTGAGCAAGGTGACAGAGTTTCAAACAGTCTCAGTTAAGGAGCTTGACGACCGTCAAGGATACTTCGTTGAACTGCTCAAACGCATGTATTAAAAAAAACTACGGGGTTTGCGTGTCGGCTGAGGTGCTGCGTCTAGACCAAGTAACCAACGGCAGAACCTTCTCAACAGGTCTCGACTTTTCTACGAACAAAGGAGGCTTCGCACAGTAAAGTTCTAATTAAGGTTTGTATGTAGTTATGAAAATAGTTTAGGTGAAATATCTATTAGAAATTTTTAGACAGAAGCTACCATCGGATTGTTTACGACTCCATTGGACGCCGTACTGGACACCTTGTTCGAAGAACTCGAAACCGAACAAGATGTAATGACCGATAGGGGGAGCGGTTGGTCCATCATCTGCCTAGAGACCCTGGAACTTCACATAGTTAAACTAGCTACTTCCCAGGATGGATCAAGGTACCTGCCAGACATCATCTAATCTCCACCATACCTATCACCGACAGCTACCCAAACAGCTACCTAAACCTTTGGGAGACAAAAGTGTTGCAAGAATGTTTAAAATGACGATGAAAATTTGTTTGCCTATGATGTAGTAGCAAAGTTTATACATGGAAATGCAGGTGTATTAACTGCAAACAAATGTTTACCCTAGTTAAGCCATTACGATTTTTCTAACCTTAAATTTCCGTTAAAGGTCAAAGATATTTCAAAATTTGAAGAAAAGACCAAAATGTATCAGTTAATGTTTTTGGAATAAATAAGAACGATAGGATTTATCCTTTAAGACTAACATCAAAAGAAAGGGAAGATCATACCCAGTCAGCACAAAATGTGAAAATCACGTTTTTTTCACGTGAAAAATGTGAAAGTGAAAAAGGTGAAAAGAATAATATATTTTTCATGTGAAAATTACATGAAAAATGTGAAAAGAATAACATTTTTTAAGGTAAAAATTACGTAAATAATGTGAATGTAAAAAAGTTATGAAAAGAAAAATATTTTTTTCACTTTAAACTATGTGAAAAAATGTAAAATGAGAAAACAGTGAATAAAATAATACCTTTTTGATGAAATTTATGTGAAAATGTGAATGTGAAAAGTCGGAAACGAGAGTATTTTTTTATTTTGAAAATTTCGTTTAAATGTGCATATTTTACATAAAAAAAGTAAAATAAAAAAATTTTTCCAATTTTACTGAGATTTTTTTGCCTTTTATCAATTTGGTTGTCAAAGTTTCAGATTTACATTTAGAGATTTTGTGAAACTTAGTTATAATTTAGAGTTTTAAAATAATAATTTAATTCATAATTTGAATTTAAATTCGTTGAATTTACAATTTATATGTATTTTTCAATCTTTACCTTGTTCCCAAATAACTTCAAGCTTTTATTTATACTTTATTAACACTTTAAATATATTTAATGCACAATAATGAATATACAGTATTTTGAAAGGATTAGAAATAAAAACCTAATTAATTGTTATTATTAACAAACACATGTTGAAATTATTGAAGTTATTAATTAAGTCGTTTGCTTTTTATCTATTAATTCAATATTACGCATTTAAAATTTTTCATTATTTCGAAACATAAATTAATACATAATACATACATAAAACTTTTACAGTTTAAATGAGGATAAAGATTAGAATAATGGATTTAAAAATGCGGAGTTGAAAACCCCTTTCCTTTAAATTAGGCGTTCTCGTACCTAAAATCATTGTATTGTAAATAAAAAAAAATAATAAAACAATTTTATATATGCCTATGCCCCATAAAAACTGATGACATGTTTGAAATTTTAGAATCAAATTATGCAATATATTAATTGCCTTAAATATTAATACAGTTAATCTAACATTAATTAACATTAATTATGAACAGTTTAATCTAAGTACTTAGACAAAATACCGTTATTTATTGTATAAGACAAAGAAAAATTATTATTCTGAAGAGTATTGAACACATGTGTAATTATTTTATTCAGTAAATTACCAGGCAAAATAATGAAATTATTCAAATTGCACGCTTTTTCGCGCTTCTCACAAGTTGACCAGTTAAAATTTGTCATCGGCATGTTTCCCTAATCGAAACTCAAAATTAAGTAAAATTAAACTTTTTTCACCTCCCCCTAAGTTGTGAGATCCCCCCGAGGCCTTTGACTGCCGGCGGTCTTAGGCCTCGGGGAATTTCTTTTTAATTCTTGGATGTCCTTGACCTACATTTTTGTGTGAATAAAAATAAAATATTTTTTCCACATGTAG